>JAJMKO010000025.1:0-27886 GCA_030569275.1 [Candida] sanyiensis | reverse complement strand
ACGAGGGACTCGCTTCTCTGGGGAGCCTACAGACCCAACGCCTACTTAGGAATCCGCCCAAGGTTGCCACACTCGCTGATCTCAGGCCTCTTCTGGTTCAATGCGGACAAGATCGAGAACATCCAGAAGGTGAGACACTACTGTGACCAAGGGCACGACTTCCAGGGATTTGGATGGGAAGCGTATGATCCAAGAATTGGAGGAAGTCAGGTGTTTAGGGACAACGAGTTCAGCATCGACATCACGACAGAGTTCGTCAAGAATGACGAGGGCAACTGGGGCTTGAGGGTAAAGGGCAAGCCGAGAGAGGGTTTTGAGGACCAGGCCATTTCGATTGTGTTTTACACTGCCTTGGAAGGCGACGGAATGTTAACGTCAGGTTCTGGCAAACCATACGAAGGTTTCTCCAAGGGACAAAGTATAACGTTGCTGGGACAGTCTGAAGATTTGGATGAATTCACTCTCGTCATCACCGATGGTCCCAAAAGTAACAGCCACAAGAAGTTGCCAAAGAAGGAAATCTTGGATCCAGGTTTGAACCCCGGGAAGACCCACTACTTATCCTTGAGAGTACCAGACGACAATGCCTGGAAAGCTGCAGATATCTTCAAGGTGTTGATACAGGATTCAATCAAGAATCTTTCTGAAGAATATTCTCACACTGATATCATTCCAGACCCTTCTTCCCTCTTGCTCCTGCGAGATTTGAACAACTTTGAAGGTAATCTACACTTGGTTCAGAAGGTCTTTACTGGTGATTTCGAATTCGACATTATTTTCAACAAGGAGCAGACATATGCCAAGTACACCACGGAAAACCTCTCTGGCAAAGTTGAAGAGTCATTGGCGCTCATTGAAGAGAAGTTTGGCAAGGTCTTCGAATTGCAACCACCGTTTGACAAGCCAAACTACAAGAAGTTTGCCAAGGATGTCTTCTCAAACCTTCTCGGTGGTGTCGGTTATTACTACGGAGATCAGTTGGTTGACAGAGATTCTGACTTCAACGAGGAGACTTATGAGAAGATTGAACTATACGGTCGCTCCGAGGGTCCAGTGGAGCTCTTCACTTTGAGTCCAAGCAGAACTTTCTTCCCAAGAGGCTTTTACTGGGATGAAGGTTTCCACTTGATTCCAATCGTTGACTACGATTCTGACCTCGTGCTTGAGATCCTGAAATCCTGGTTCAGTTTGATTGACGACAACGGTTGGATTGCCAGAGAACAGATCATTGGATCGGAGGCCAGATCTAAAGTGCCAGAAGAATTCCAAGTTCAAAGTCCTCACGTTGCAAACCCACCTACTATGATGATGGTCTTTGTTGACTTGTTGAAAAAAGTGAAGAAGTCCCAGGATGAGACCGATTTGGGTGATTTTGAAGAGCCCGAATACGTCAACGAGTATGGGTCTGCATCATCTTTCAGTTTCAAGGGAGTCACTGATGCCCATTTCAGATACCCAGAGCTCTTGATTGACTACGCTGAGGAGATATATCCTAAGCTGCAATCGCACTACGAATGGTTTAGAAGAACTCAAAAGGGCGAACTGGAAGAGTTCGATAGAGAGCCTACTTCCCCTACTGAGGCCTACAGATGGAAAGGCCGCACTTATACACACTGCCTCCCAAGTGGCCTCGATGACTACCCAAGAGCCAGTACTCCAGACATTGCAGAGTTGAATGTCGACCTAATCTCTTGGATCGGTGTCATGACCAAGTCTATGAAGGAGATTGCTGAGTTGCTGGGCAAGTCAGAGGATGCTCAAAAGTACACCAAGATTGAACGTGAGATCAAGTCCAACATCGAGGACCTTCATTGGTCTGAGAAGGACAAGGCCTATTGCGATGTCTCGGTTGATTCCTCCGACGAGGACATTTTTGTATGTCACAAAGGTTACGTCTCCTTGTTCCCATTCTTGTTGCAACTTTTGGAGGCGGATAACAAGCACTTGGAGCGTATTATTGAGCTCATTTCTGACCCAGAGGAGCTTTGGTCCCAGTTTGGTGTCAGATCCTTGTCCAAGCTCGACAAATACTACAAGACGGGAGAGGATTACTGGAGATCACCAGTGTGGTACCCTATCAACTACCTTATTTTGAAGTCATTGGAATATTACGGCACCGGTGAGCGCGCTGAATTGTTGAATGACGCCACTTTCATCAAGATCAATGAGACTTACAAGCAGCTGCGTCTCAACCTGGTCAACAACAGTTACAAACAGTGGCTCGAGACTGGCTTCGTGTATGAGCAGTACAACGACGTCACTGGAAGAGGACAGGGGGCTAAGCACTTCACTGGCTGGACATCTCTGGTCAGTGTTATCATGAAGATGCCAGAAACTTTGCTTTGATTAGATTTAGAGATTATTGAAATATAATAGGATTGAGAACGCCACCAACCTTCCTCCAGTAAAACAGAGCTAACCATGAGCGGAATTTCGAAATTACTATCAAAGGCTGACACAGATGAGCTCAGAGATGCCCTGGGACATGAGATCAGACCCTTGCAGCAAGGTAAGTGTGTCTTTGTGTCATAATTCAAAGGGTTTTAACCAGCAAAAGCATTACAGAACACGCTTAGCTGATGGATTTTCCAACAGATGCAAATTGGGAGAGCGAGATTAGCGAGGACATAAGAGTCATCGACGAACTGTAGAAGCGACTGAACTCCAATAAAAGAGGTTCCTGCCCTGAAGGATGTCACCGAGGAGGCTGACATGCGAATTGCAAAAAAAAAATCGTCTTAAGGACGCTTTCAGAGTAGATTGACACCAAGAAGCTGATTTTCGAGTTCCCAGACTCCACTTTCTCATTGTGTTCAAACTCTGATACTAATCTGCCCTGACAGAATATGACTGTGGGCTTGTTGTGCCCTTTTTAAAAGGATCTGTTCCACCGCCTTGCCCAGAAAGCGGCGCACGGCATCCAAGCTCTCCCATTGGCCGATCAACATCATCAATCAGATATCTTCGCTAATCGGCAAGCTCGCTCAGATCTGCTGATGCCGGAGCAGTACCCCTTGATCAGGATCCAGCCGCTGGTAATTTCCCGATTAGGAATTTTCGCGACTCTCTTGCCCGCTTGTTCCCTCAAATGGCGGGTGTGGCATGAGCGTGCTTCTGGCTGTGTATAGCCTGTAGAGAGAGACTTGCGAGAGATCATCTTTCTCACGATGCAGCTTTTGGATCGGGCTGGTTCTGATCTACTTTTGGATCCGGCTTCAAATCTTGCTAGTTGCTTGTGCGACCCGGCACTTCCGCATCCCCACCCCCAGTCTTCAACAACACGACATGTCCACACAGTATATTTGACAAAAAAAAAAAAAAAAAGAGGATTTGTATACCCTCTGTCGTGCATCCAGCTTCATCCAGCTTCCTAGAGGCTAGCTTTCCCCGTCACCACCCGAAAGACATCATTAGTGAAAGCAGAAGTGACACAAGTTGGTGATGCCCTGTGACGCAACCTCATGCTTGATCAGATCTGAAAAAGGAAACCACCACCAACAAAAAAAAAAAAAAAAAAAAGAGCTGGCGCTCTGGTTTGTGCCAACGTTTGACCATCCATCCAACGAAATGCCAGCCAGCCCAGCCCAGTCCAGCCCAGCCCAGCCCAGCCCAGCCCAGCCGAGAACAATGCCAGCCGATTCCTGATCTATATAAAGACTGTTTTAAAGTTCTGATGGAGTTGGTTGCAATGCGGGCTTGTTTGATTTCTTAAACTCACCCACAGCTTAAACCCCCCCCCCCCCTGTCAACCACAAGAGAAAACCGGTGTCCACCAAGACCATAAACTCCAACTTCTGTCACTCCTTTGACCTCGAACCAACTTGAATTCCTTCTTTTATTTGATTGAGTCCACACACTCGTTGCCCCCTCTCCTGACGGTCCACTTTTGCCCTGCTATCAATGATCTTCCCCAAATCAACACTCCTCGCCATCGCTTTGGCCGCACATTCTATCTTTGCCGCACCAATAGTCATCACAAGGGTAAACACTGCACCAGCTGTTACTGTGACAGATACATACACCACTGTCACCAATACCCACACTGCTCCAACGGTGCAGTACCTTGTCTCTGACGGTGTCACCTACACTTTTACCTTGACAAATGACGCGGCCCACCCTGAGCCTACCACCTTCACCACCACCTTCGTGAACAAGGGCGCGAACGTCCCATCTCCAGAGCAGACTCCTGGGCAGACTCTTGAGCCTGCCCCAACTCAGCCTGCTCAAACTACCACTTTGACCCCATCTGGCAACAATGGTGGTAACCAGCCACAACCACAACCGCAACCACAACCACAACCAGCTGGCAACAACACTCCTGCCCCAGCTCCTCAACCAACTACTCAAACCCCTGGCAACAATGGTGGTAACCAGCCACAACCACAGCCACAACCACAACCACAACCACAACCAGCTGGCAACAACACTCCTGCTCCTCAACCAACCACTCAAACACCAGCTCCTCAGCCAACCACTCAAACTCCACCTCCACCTCCAGCTCCACAGCCAACCACTCAAACCACTCAAACCCCAGCTCCTCAGCCAACCACAACTGCCGACAACAATAACAATGGTAACGGCGAGAGCCGGCCTCAAGTTCCTGTCGGAGGCTCGAATGGTCAGCCATCATTGGTTCTAGATGGTGGCAACAAGCAGAATGACCCTGCAACCACAACTCACGAGGCCCCAACTGCCGTTGCCACACCAAGCGTGATCACCATTCCAACTCAGGTCCCAACTGTTGCCACCACTGCTACTGCCACACCTACCGCAGTCGCTTCCGGCAAGTTGTCCCTCAAGCCAACTGCCATCGTCTACTCCCCATACAACAACGACAATTCCTGTAAGGACTACAACGCTGTCAAAGGCGATCTGAGCTATATCAAGGGCACTTTGGGTATCAGCAAGATCAGAGTCTACGGCACTGACTGTAACTCAGTCCAGAACGTTGAACCTATTGCCAAGGCCCTGGGAATCAAGATCAACCAAGGCTTCTGGATCGGCCCAGATGGTGTCGATGCCATCGACAGCGGTGTTGACCAGGTCATCGCCTGGGGTCAAGCCAACGGTTGGGACACTTTTGACGTCATGACTGTTGGTAACGAGGTTGTCCAGTTCAATTACGCTTCCGTCGACACCTTGATGAACAAGATCGCCCAGGTCAAGGCCAAGTTGAGAGCTGTGGGTTACAACGGTCCAGTTATCACCTCTGAGCCACCACACATCTTCGTTGAGAACCCAACCATGTGCACCAGTGGTGTCATTGACTACGTTGGCATTCAACCACACTCCTACTTTGATCCATACTCCACCGCAGAGACAGCTGGTTCTTTCGTCAAGGGTCAAATCGGCTTGGTCAAACAGGCATGCGGCAATGCTCCTATCTTGGTCACTGAGACTGGCTTCCCAAGCAAGGGTGTTCAGAACGGTGGTAACGTTCCAAGTAAGGCTAACCAGCTGATTGCTGTTCAGTCCATTTTGCAAGAGACTAACAGTGAGGTTACCATCTTGTCCACCTTCGATGACTACTGGAAGAACCCAGGCCCTTACGGTATTGAACAATCCTTTGGTATCTGGGATCTTCTGGACTAAGTTACCAGGTCATAATTCGTCATCTTTGTTTACTCTTCACTTCATCTGGAGCGGTGGACGCTAGTCCATCACCAACACTAATGATTTATTTATTTTTTCTAGACTATTTGGTTCGTTTGTTTGTTTGTTTGTTTGTTTGTTTGTTTGTTTGTTGTCATCTTTCTGATTCATATTTGTATACTAGTCATGGTGTGTCTATACAGGTTTATAGCCAGAAATCTCTCATGTAGTGTACGTTTAAGATTAAGGAACATGCACGAAGTCGTCGTAATAAATTAATAATTAATTAATAGCTCTGGGGGACCGTCGGTATGAGGTAGAATATCATGCAGATATTGATCGATCGCTAATTATATTCACAATAATATTAATATCATTTAAAATGATCAAATATCACGAGCCGATCATTGATGTCATGAACAGCTAATTATTTACTTATAGAGCTGAAATATTTGGAAATAGGGAAGCAGGGGTATACGTTTCCGTACGTAATAGTGTATCGGGGATTTCCTTTTTCGTATATCCCCAGTTCCAGTCATTGAATGCAACTCTACAGCCATGTTAATATCGTGTTAGGCCTGCATCAATAGTGCATCAAACCCCAACTTGTAAGAGAAAAAGTGAGTTTTAACTTTTGAGTCCTCGGAGCAGAGTAGTGTTAGGTCGCTGGCCATGGAAATCGAGGTCCAGAATCAGACATCTGTCATGGTGGGACATTTCTGGTTGGCCAGATCTCTGTCAGAATAACAGTCATCCACACAGCCAGAGTCCCGAGCTGGCAAGATCGATTCCGGAGCTGAACAATGAAAAACTCATCCAGATCGATTATGCCTTGAAAGCACCAATGACAGCCCAATAGGAGCTCTAGCTTTGCCAGGAAAGTTCCCTCGCTAACACTGGGCGCAGACACCTTCCCGATCAGGAATAAAAATGCGAAACCCTTTTCGCGGACAGTGGTCAGAATTGCCGAATAGGGAAAGATAGCGATAGCCTCCCACACTTGACAGTTCATCCAGTTTCTCAATTGGGTTGATATGGAGAAGATGAGCATTTGATAACTGGCAGGAGATGCTTTATAAAAGGAGATGCTTTAGCTCTTCAAAGTAACCGGGTTTTCAGAAGTCCATCAGCCAGTTCTATCATCAAGAATGGAACGCCTACAACAGATCGCCTCCCAAGCCACCGCCTCTATCCAGGCCCCACCAGCTCCAAAGCACCCATTGGACCCACTTTCCCCGCCAGAGATCCAAGCGGTCGTTGCTCTTGTCAAAGAGAAGTACCAAGGGAAGTCCATTGCCTTCAACACCGTCACTTTGAAGGAGCCAACCAAGAAGTCGTACTACGACTGGAAGGAGAAGAGTGGCCCAGTTCCACCAAGATTCGCACTGTTCGTAATCCTTGAGAAGGGCCAGACTGGTGTCCAAGAGGGTATTGTTGACATTGGCAACTTGTACGTCACTGGTTTGAAGAAGGTTGTCGGTGTCCAGCCAATTTTGACCGTTGAAGACTTGCAAGCCACTGAAGCCACCATCAGAAAAGACCCATCCGTCATTGAGCAATGCGTTTTGTCCGGTATCCCAGCCACTGAAATGCACAAGGTCTACTGTGACCCATGGACTATTGGCTACGACGAGAGATATGGCTCCGAGAGAAGACTGCAGCAGGCTATGATGTACTACAGGGCCAACGAGGACGACTCCCAATACTCACATCCATTGGACTTCCTACCAATTGTCGACACTGAGACCCAGGAGGTTATTCACATTGACGTTCCAGAGGTTAGAAGACCATTGTCCAAGCACCCACATACCAACTTCTACCCGTCTGACTCTGTCAAGAAGTTCGGCTACAGAACTGACAGAAAGCCAATCAACGTCACCCAGCCAGAAGGTGTTTCGTTCAAGATGGATGGTAATGTCATGGAATGGTCCAACTTCAAGTTTCACATTGGTTTCAACTACAGAGAGGGAATTGTCCTCTCCGACATCACCTACAACGACCACGGCAACGTCAGACCTATCTTCCACAGAATGTCCCTTGCCGAGATGGTTGTTCCATACGGTGACCCAGACTTCAAGCACTTCAGAAAGCACGCCTTGGATATCGGTGAGTACGGTGCTGGTTACATGACGAACCCATTGGCCCTCGGTTGCGACTGCAAAGGTGTCATCCACTACTTGGACGCCTTCTTTGCCAACAGAGCCGGTGACCCAATCACCGTCAAGAACGCTGTTTGCATCCACGAAGAGGACGACGGTATCCTGTACAAGCACTCTGACTTCAGAGACGACTTCCAGACCACCATTGTCACCAGAGCCCAGAAGTTGATTATCTCGCAGATCTTCACTGCTGCCAACTACGAGTACTGCATCTACTGGAACTTCTTGAACGATGGTTCCATCAAGTTGGACATCAAGTTGACTGGTATCCTGAACACCACTGTGGCCAACCCAGGCGAGAAGACTTTGCCATGGGGTACCACTGTCTACCCACAAGTCAACGCCCACAATCACCAGCACTTGTTCTCTTTGAGAATTGACCCAAGAGTTGACGGTGACAACAACTCCGTTGTCCAATCCGATATCTTGCCATCGCCACACGAGTTGGGCTCCCTCGAGAACCCATACGGTAACGCTTGGTACGGTAAAGGAACTGTCTACAAGACCGTTGCTGAGTCTATGCAAGACGCCAATGCTGCCACCTCTCGTACTTGGGATATCATCAACCCTAACTCCATCAACCCATACTCTGGCAAGCCAGCCTCTTTCAAGATTGTCTCTGGTCAAGCACCATTGATGATGGCCAAGGAGAACTCCATCCCGTCCAAGAGAGCTCCATGGGCCAGACATGCCATGAATGTTGTCAAATATGAGGAGGACAGATTGTACCCATCCGGTTTCCACGTTCCACAGTCATCTGGTGATGGTGCAATTGGTATCAAGGAGTGGATTGGTGACGGTTCCGACGAGATTGAGAACACTGACTTGATTGTCTTCCATACTTTCGGTATCTCGCACATTCCTGCTCCAGAGGACTTCCCATTGATGCCTGCTGAGCCAATTGAGGTTCTGATCCGTCCAAGAAACTTCTTCACCCAGAACCCAGCTTTGGACATTCCACCATCGTTTGCCAGAACCACATCTGAGGTCAAGAGAGATGGTTCCGTGGAGGTTGTCTCTAAGACTGACTCCACATCCAGATTGGCTTTCTCTCACACAGCTGGTCGTTTTAACAGTCCTCGTTCCTTCAATGCCGGTGAGGCTTGTTGCAAGAAGGACTAAGTCATACATTGTCGTCATTTGGTTTCAGTTCATGTTAATTTTTGTATAGAATACAGTATAACTTATAAATATTTATCGATAAAAGCTCTTGTAATGGCCATTCCATTCTCTTTTGCCTTGTCACTCCTCCTACAACTTGGGTTAAAATGATTGAAGAAGTAAGGGAAAAGGTGCCAGGAACAAAAAAAAAAATAAAGCACTCACGCTGGGGGTCGAACCCAGAATCTTCTGATTAGAAGTCAGACGCGTTGCCATTACGCCACGCGAGCTTTGATGTGCTGACAAAATCTGTCTCTGTGTGGCGCGAAGTCATTTTTTCCACCTTCATAACCACCCGCCAGCTTTCCTCTCCCAACCGCGAACATGCGCGAGATCAATGGCCAGAAGGGGCAATTTGTGAACTTTCAAGGAAGAGGACACATTCAGCTGTTGTGAATGCTCCTATAATGCGCCCTATTGTGACACAAACGGGAATCTCATGACGCAAGCCTTTTCGTCTCATGCAGAAAACGGTTGGTTGCTAAGGCAAAAAAAAAAACAGCAACAAAAAACGGCCCGGACAATAGAACGTTGGGTTGCGATGAGATCAGAGGGACCCCTATTGCGCAAATCCCTGAGACATAGAATACACCAACTCAGATACAGAGCCCAGAATGAATTCACCGGACTGACAACCAGCCAATCACAGGCCGCTAAAATGTCAGCCCGGGGCCCGGGGGGCAAGATCGAGTTCCGACCACCCTCCACTTCAAATCAAACCCCGGTTTTTATTAAAAAAAAAAAAAAAAAAAGAAACCAAACCCAATCAGATACAAAAAAAATTTGAAGAATCTTTTGACAACAAACCCCCCTCAGAAGTTTTGCTCCAAAATGGCCTCTGTTCAGACATTTGCCTCTGGCTCTGCTGCCAGCGATGGCGCTGGTCTTAAGACCACCAAGATCGCCGAGAACGTTGCCGGTTTGCACTCCGCCGCCCAGAAGACCGCCATTGATACCCATGGCAATGTCTTCAAAGTGCCAGACTACAGCATCAAGGACATTTTGGGCGCCATTCCAAAGCACTGTTACGATAGATCCTTGGTCAAATCGCTCGGCTACGTTGCCAGGGACATCATCTGCATGTCGATCATTGGCAAGATTGGTTACACCGTCATCCCAATGGTTGACAACGAGTACGTCAGATTTGCGCTGTGGGGTGTCTACTCGTACTTGCTGGGCCTCTTTGGCTTTGGTCTATGGATTCTAGCCCACGAATGTGGCCACGGTGCCTTCTCCGATTACAGAGCCGTCAACGATTTCGTTGGCTGGGTGCTGCACTCGTACCTGCTTGTCCCGTACTTCTCCTGGAAGTTCTCCCACTCGAAGCACCACAAGGCGACGGGCCACCTGACAAGAGACATGGTCTTCGTGCCATACTCCAAGCAGGAGTACATCGAGGCCAGACACGCCAACTCGATCGCCGAATTGACCGAGGAGACGCCAATCCACACACTGGCTGTGCTTCTTTTCCAACAACTCGGAGGCCTCCACTTCCACCTGTTCACCAACGCGACGGGCCAACCACACCCGGGCTGGTCCAGATTGGGGAAATCCCATTTCAACCCAACCTCGCCGATCTTTGACGACAAGGACTACTGGTTTATCATTCTGTCCGACATTGGCATGATTGCCACTTTGACCGGGGTCTACCTGTGGTACCAGGCCTTTGGGGGATTCGCTGTCCTGGTTAACTGGTTCTTGCCTTGGTTGTGGGTCAACCACTGGCTGGTTTTCGTCACTTTCCTGCAACACACCGACCCAACGATGCCGCACTACGACGCCGAGGAGTGGACCTTTGCCAAAGGTGCCGCTGCTACCATTGACAGAAACTTTGGCTTTGTCGGCCAACATATCTTCCACGACATCATTGAGACCCACGTCCTGCACCACTACGTCTCCAGAATCCCATTCTACAACGCCAGAGAGGCCACCGAGGCGATCAAGAAGGTGATGGGCGAGCACTACCGCTACGACGGCGAGAACATGTGGAAGTCCCTGTGGAAAGTTGCCCGCTCCTGTCAGTTCATTGAGGGCGACAATGGTGTCCGCATGTTCAGAAACACCAACGGCGTCGGGGTCAAGCCAAACAACAACAAGGATTAGCCATATGTCTAGAGCGATATTAGCCATATGTTTTAAAGCAGTATATATACGATGTACATTAGAACAACTGTGTAGTTAGACTCCTCTCTCTCGCTCTCTCTCTCTCTCTACTTGGAGTCATCCTCATCCTCCGACGCAATGGCTTCTTTCTGGTCCTCTGCCCTGATGACGACCCAGGGCGCAACGGCGAAAATAACACTGACAATCAGCTCTTGCAAAAAGAACAAGAAGCAGTAGTACCCCCATTTGCCGACCCACAAAGTGTACCCATTGGTGCCGTAGCTGTCTCTTTTGGCGAATGCCGCGAGGATACCACCAATGGTTCGGACAAGTACAAAGGGAATCGAGGCGATGACCAGGACCAACAGCCTATTCTTCAAGTTTCTGGCAGCTGGCGAGTAGTTTTGGGAGTCATTGTAAGTCTTGTAGACACAGAAGATGGTGACCACAACGACAACGAGGTACAAAATGGACACCACTTTTTGCAGGGCGATTTTAGCCGAGGAGTTGAGGCCACTGGCGACGGCGCCCAACATGATGATGACAAGAGTCAATTTTTTAGAGATCTCGATCCAGATGAGAGGTCTGGTGTAGTCGTCAGCAGCAGTCAGCAGTCTCTTGAAGAACTTTATTGGGATGATGAACTCGATCACCCCTCCTTTTTCCTCCTTGAAGTCCGGATCGTGGAACACCTCAATGAATCTCAACAGGTAGGCCAGTGTCATGTTGATGAAACCGAGGGAGATGGAGGCAAAGACAATGGCAGCAGTGAGGACATTGACGTCGGTTGGATGGAAGGAGAAGATCGCCAAGAGGACAGAGCCGGCCAGTCTGACAACGACTAAGAAGTAGAACCTGATAAAGAACGATCTGAACCTCGATTTTCTGGCCATGAGATTGAAGGTTGGGTAGACAGATGCAATTAGCAAAAGCGCATAAAGCGCAGTTTCAACTATACCGATGATTCCCCAGTGATTGGCCATTTGCTTTAGCCTTTTCTTCTGTTGGCTAATGCACTTTTTTTTTACGAAGATATTGGCCACCAGGCACCTTAAATACTATGCAGTTTAGACTCGACAGAGGTCATCTCCCAAGCCAAGCCTCATTGCAGCTTTTATCAAGCGTTCGGAACGTTGAAGGTGCAGCCGCATTCGTCTAAGCCTGGATCTTGAAAATTAGGCAAGGCGATTGGAACAGGAGCCGGCATATACAGGGCTGTGCCTTGGTCAAATTGGTGATCTGCTTTTTGCTGCATGCGCTGTGAAGCAGCCAAGGAAGCGGCTGTTTTTTTCTTCTCTTGGCGTTTCGGCCCGGGTTTATTTGCCTGTCCACGTGGATTTAAGCGGGATTATGCATTTCAGATTTCAGAATAGTGATGACGGCATCCATTTTACAGATGAGTTATATGTGGAGTTAAGCGGATCCATCACTTTTTTTTAAAAGGAGAAAAAAACTGGTCCAGCACGTGATGACTCGCCTGCGCCTGCTCTACGGTTTTTACGAGGAGAGATGATTAACTGGTTGATCTTTTGTACTGTGAGTGTTGGATGGGAAAATACCATTAGCAAACAGAACCCTCCTTGTACGACTCTTCACTATGAGGCACGTACGACATGGTGTCTTTGTGATCCTCTGCCTTGATGATGATCCATGGGACTATGGTGTAAACGATTGCGATGAGGTACTCCTCCAAGAAACACAAGAAGGCATAGTTCTGCCATTTGCCCAAATAGATTGTGTATGCGTTCAACCCATATTGGTCTCTCTTGGCAAATGCACCCAGCGCACCAGCGATGGATCTCACCAAGACAAGTGGGATTGTGATAGAGACCATGAGTAGCAGTCTCGACTTCAACTTTCTCGCAGCGGCACTGTACTCTTGGTTATCGACATAGGTCTTGTAAGTGCAGAACATGATGACGACGATCGCGGTCAAGTATAGAATGGAGGAAGCCTTTTGCAAAGCAGCCATTTCGTTGACGTTGAGGCCACCAGAGATGGCACCCAGGAGAATGGCCAACAGGACAAACTTCTGCGAGATCTCAAACCACACGAATGGTCTCGAATAATCAGCTTGCAGCAGTCTCCTGATAAACTTTTTTGGGACGATAAGGTCTTTCAAGCCACCGGACTCGTAGTGGAAGTCAGGGTTGTGGAAGACCTCGATAAACTTGAGCAGGAAGATGAGGGTCATGTTGATGAAACCGAGCGAGATGGCGGAGAAGACGATGGCCGCAGTGAGGACATTGGTGTTCCCCAGGTTGAACGCGTAGATGATGAGCATGATCGAGCCTGCCACTCTGACCGCGATCAGGAGGAAGTATCTGATGAAAAAAGTTGTGAACTTGGACTGTCTTGCGACGAGATTATAAGTTGGGTAGATGGAGACGAGCCCGAGGATGGCGAACAAGGACATCTCGACGAGACCAATGGCCCTCCAACTGTCAGTCATTTTGTATCAGGTGTGGGTGCGTGTGTGGTTTGCTGGCATCTTTATTCAAGGGTTGCGTTTCAAGGACCTCGAACCTGGCTTTTATACAAAGCCCCGCATAAAAGAAATGCTGCCAAGGTGGCCCCTGGGCCCTGGGTCTTGGCGCTTATATAAGCGGCTAACGTGCTGCGCACAGACGCGAATATTTCCTAAACGGGGAGCCTCGCCCCAAATCTGGCAAAAAGACCATTTCAGTCCCTGCATTCAAAGCAAAAAAAAAAGAAAAGGAAGAAAATAGAGCCCCGCCTAAACCCGGGGATAAAAATTTAATGACAACACAGAACAAACGAAGGAGCAAGTTGCCTGTATGGCCAGCTGAATCCTGATCGAGATATAGTGGCTGCGACTAAACTCGTTCATGTCCTTAAATTAGCTGAGACACAAGCAGCAAACACGGCTCCTTCGCTAAAAATAATAATAATCAAAAAAAAAAAAAAAAAAAAAAAAAAAAAAAAAAAAAAAAAAAAAAGATAAGGCAACGACCGCCGCGGATAATGACAAATGGATACCAGCGATGGCTCCAACTGGCGACCTTCAGCAGCAGCTTCCGACACTGAAAAGCTCCCCGCGCAGTCCCCACAGCGCGGCTGCCGTTGTGAAAGCCGACACGCGAAGGCGTCGGTCGAGGAACGGTTGCCTCAGTTGCAAGAAGCTCAAAATCAAGTGCAATGAGGCGAGGCCGAAATGCGAATACTGTCGTCACACGGGCCGAGTCTGTGAATACGTCGCCGCCACTGGTGCAGCCAAAGACTCGCGGCGGCGGCGGCGGCGGCAAGCAATGTGCAATGGCGGCGACACCGGCAGTCTCATGAATCCACAAGTTTGCAGGCTCAATTCGCTCAGAACTCAACTGCACGTCAGTCCGTTTGAGCTGCGGCTGCTCAAGGACTTTGCTGTCTTTGGGGGCTCCTTCTTTGGCGGAGATTACGACGAGAACTTGAAACGGTTCTGGACGTTGGACGCCCCTGCGCTGTTCAATTCGACGGGGCTGTTGAGATCGGCGATCCTGGCCATCTCCGCCATTGGCCTCTTCAAACACTTCCAGCTCAACGCCATACCAAACGTTCACATCGACGACACTGCGGAGGAATCTGTCGTTGTGTATCGTGACGCTTCCCTTGCGCGCGGCGATTCTGTCCATCAGCGTGCCAAGGCGTACTTTGACCGCACAGTGGACCAGGTGCGCGAGTTGTTGCGGAACCCAACACTCGTTTCTGACGTGGAGCTTTCGGCGCAGATCATTGCAGTCAGCACTGTCATCTTCTCCATCACAGTCATACACCCAATCTCAACCGTACCTTTGGTCTGTTTTGATGGGTCCACGACAGACCTCATTGACATTTGCAAAGACTTGCACGCTGCAGTGTACTCGAGGTACAAGACTATCATGAGCACAAAGTATGAGTGTCTGATGTACACCAAGGACAAAACGTTCTTCATCACTGAGGACGCGGTGAAGTTTGCATACATTGAGTACCTGGGACAGTACTTCGGGTCTCACGTCCCAGAGGACGACCCGAGATATATCGTCTATCAAGAGACCCTGTTTACCATGGAACTGGGCACTTACAGAGGATACATGTCTGGATACATGATCCCTGTGTTTCGTATCATCATCAATGTCGCAAAGAGCCCCGATTTTGTCTCCTTGTTGAGAGGCGCAGACTACATTGCTTTGAAGATGATGTTCCATTTGAGCTGCCTGTGTTCTGTGGGAGGCTTCAAGCTCTTTGCAAACTATGGGCTGTGGGACTCTTTCGTTTTAACTTTCAAACAGATTGCCTTTGAGAGGTTTGGGAATCGGTTTGAGGATCAGTTCGATGAGAATATGTACTTGGCCGCAATCTATTTTCAAAACGAAGACCTCGTCGTTGACGTTGAGATGATGAAAACTATGGGATCCAATGGCCCAAGTGGTGATTTGTTGAGTGGTGTTCCCTTGTTGGAAGACGCTTTCGAAACAATGTTGTTGACGCAGTCTACATGACTTTGATCAGACAATCTAAAATACAACCCTGGACAAGTACTCAACCTGTTACATGGTATATAATCTGCAGTATGGCTGCTGCCATCCAGGAACGTTTCCACTTTAGTTGGAAGGTTCTCGATAGCGACAACACAGATGCTTGAATTCGCCTGCTCCTGGTAGTCTCAAATACTTGTGTAGGTGATTGGCGTGTCCTGACTCGCTCTGGGGAAAGTTACATGAATAGCGCAGATATCGTGATGGTATCAGAGTTGCAGCAAGCAATGAACCACTGGACCCTGTTTTTTTTTTCTTCGTCTTTTTGGCATACTTCCACTGCACAAATTGCCCCTAAGATCCATTTTGTATAGATAAAGCTCAATCCACTGAAAGATCTCCGGACCCACCCGATTCAGCAGTGCCACTCGCATTGCCTATCGTCTGTCGCAAAGTCACGTAATTCTCCTCAGCATCCTCCTTGATTGTGAATTCTTGTCGGCACATCGGACATAGGTTCTTTGAGCTAGCAACATCAAGCCACTTCACAATGCAATGCAGGTGGAACATGTGCGTACAGACACCCACCACAAGAGGGCATCCTTCCCCTGGGAACTTGCAAGTGGGGCAAGTGCCATCGAACGAGACACGGCAGATACCGCAGTCCTCCTCATTGGAAACATTCCACGACCACAGGGCAACACCGCGCCATTCCTTTATCTTGACCTTCATCTCCAGACGAGGACTTTTTACCAATGTGTTTTAAAGTGGCGACATCACTCTCTCCTCTTGTTTTGCTCACCCCTCTCAAAGAACATGTAGGAGCTTAGGCAGGGCTTCATAACCTTTGCAGAACAGTACCCTGCACGACTGGGGATGCGGCATTATTTCGTACAACAAGAAAAGCTCGCGTGGCGTAATGGCAACGCGTCTGACTTCTAATCAGAAGATTCTGGGTTCGACCCCCAGCGTGAGTGCTTTCTTTTTTTTCCTCATCCCATGATGTGCTCTTGCTTGTCAGTTGGGATACTGAAGCAGAGTAGTAACTACAAGGTTGGTTTGTTCTTTGATGTCGTTTTTTTTGGGTTTTGTGGGTAGTACCTTGCAATAAAAACAGGGGGTGATGGAGAAAGCTGACCTCAGACAAGGGAGAGATATGATAAATTGCAATAATCATCGAGGAATCTTTCATCAAGGAAAATACCAAACCTAACCAGGTCCGAAGTGTGCGCTGTCAAGGTTGAGCAGCACAGGCTAGGCAATCCTGATAAGTGTTGAGCCAATGGCCTTTTTCTATGAGCTTGGCTCAAGGGCTTTGAAGGATTTTGAAGGATTCTGAACCAGACACTTCCCAATCCTTGAACAAGATACGCAAGAAAACGCTACGACCTATTGGTTGACTTCCTTGACCTTGAAAGCTTTATTGGACCTTAGTAATGAGGTATAGGCCAGCCGCCAGTGTCTACACTCTTCACAACTACCGACAATACTCCAATCACTACAACTTGGGCCACTGGTGTCAAGGATTCGGGTAGAGCCTTGAGGAGTGCTGCTTCTCTTCTAATTGATTTGATTTTTTTTTTTTTTTTTTTTGCATCTAGTGTGAGGTCACTTTACAGCCAGAGTCTAAGGCTATTCTCACTATTTGAGATTCATTTGTTCGAGGTTCTTTTGGAACCAGCTAATTGAGATACCAACTTCCAAGTCGAGGTATTCCACTTTGAGGAAACTCTCAATATCCAAATCCTTTGTTGTGGTCCCTATCTTCGGGTGGGTTTCAAAATACTCTCCTCTTAGATTCTTCAGCTTCTGTCCTAACCAAATACGTTCTCTTGCGCTTTCAAGTTCCGTATAAAGAATAGTGGTTGGCATCCTCTTTGTATTAGCCTGTTTATTGAGCATCATTCACGTCAGCATCACCCCTTGGTTATTTTGAAGATCCCTTTAGGATAGATATTAGGAAGAAGGAACATCTGAATTTTGGATAATTGTCATCTTCTGCAATCTCATGAAGTGGTAGCTATGGACTTTTTTTTTTACTAACTGAGCACCTGTAAGCGTTGATGGTGCGTTTTTTCAGAAGCATAACCTGTCCTAAATCCTTCGGCGAACTTTCAGCTTTCAAGTTTCACTTACCAGACATCTTTAGATACCATCAGTTCATCTGTGTGAAAGAGAGTGCTTATTTGTATGGACCATCACCAGAATACTCAACAAATGACTTGATTAGATCAATTTCCATAGGAATTCATCAATCTTTAACTTAATCTCGTAGTTCACTTTGGCTTGGGAGCTCATACGAGTGAATTCAATGATAGCTGCAGGATCAGGTCGAGCATTTAGGCCAAGATTGAGAGTTACTTTTTAACCGGTATTTAATGAGTGCTCCCTTCATAATTCTGAGATCAACGGTTCCTTGAGGTACTCCAGTTCGTCGGTTCTCCCTTCCGATTCCTTTGCTATTGATACACTGACAAAGTATAACCCCAGGGTTAGCTTACCTCTGTGGGTTCAGGCGCAGTGGGATGAACAGGAGATGTGAAACCCTCGTTCAAGCTCGCGTGGCGTAATGGCAACGCGTCTGACTTCTAATCAGAAGATTCTGGGTTCGACCCCCAGCGTGAGTGCTTTATTTTTTTGCTCTCTGTCCATCTCAAATACTGAAGGGGTGATTGATAGAAACTTTCCCCTCCGTTAACTACAAACATAGGTTCATGAAAGTTCGTTACAAGTACACACATATATATATACCCTATATGGTTGTGAAAATTCCTTTGAAGCTCATTTAGAGCGCCAACTCAGACAGACCTGGAATGGTATCCATCTCATTGAAGTTGATGGATTGCGTATATCTCTCATTCTGTTTGTCCTTGTTCAACTTTCTTCTTCTGTTAATGAAGTTCAAGCCATTTATCTCTTCATTGGTGTTTAGTGTACTGGTTTGGCTCTTGTCATCATGGTAGATCAGTTCATCATTACCCAAGTAAAGGATCTTCATAATGTTACCAACAACGACAACGACAGACTTGTGACCAAATTTGTTAATTTCACCAATACTGTTAACCAACAGTCCATCTGTGTTGTTCAGATCCGGAATCTTGAGGACTTCAAATTTTCCATCAGCACTGAGTTTCCAACCTTCCCACAAATTTTGCAATCGGGATGCGCTATCGTTGAATGCAGTTAGTGGGTGGGACTTTGGCGACTTCCTTTGTCGCAATGCAGATTCCTTCTTGTACTTCTCCACGGACTCGAAGATTTCCTGTTCAGACTTCTTTCTCAAACCAAGAATTTCATTCTGGTCAGTACAGTGCCAGCCGTCGATATTGTCAACCTCGTGGATGTGCTCAGTAACCTGGTTGAACCCAATGCATCTGATCTCTCTTGGGTCTCTCTCCACACGGAGACAGATGCTTGTCTTGGCTCTGTGGTCAACCTTGAAGCTGTGCATGACCAAGGAGTTGCTGTTCTTCAAGGAGTACGCTATCGAGAAGGAAGCAATGGAAACTGAACCACAGAACCTGCAGTGAGTTGGCTGGTCATGGAACACCTGGAGAGACTTCTGTTTGATTTGGTTTTTGATATTGACCTTCTTGATTGAGATACCAGTCTGAACGTCAATCAACTCAGCATGATCATTGTCTGTCTTGACAACAAATCCCACAAATGGGACGACAGCAATCTGCATAGCAGCCAGCTCGATCTCAGTAGGTAACATTGGCTCAGTAACAACAGGAATAGAGGATTGGTGTTGAGGGTTGTTGAATGTGTTCTGGATACTGATTGATCTGGTCTTCCATTTGTTGTTCACTGCTGTAGAAACCAAGAACTTTCCATCCTTAGAGAAGGAGACCAACCTGTCATTCACTCTTGGGGTGATCAACTTTGATGAGCTGACAAGACCGGAGCTGTGTAGTTTCTCTCTCGAAATTATATTGTTTTTGTCCTGACAAGATATTGTCAAAATGACACCAGTCTTAAGCACAACAACAAAATCCTCCGATAGATCTGTGTTCAAGCCAAAAGTATTTGTAAAGGCGTTCGTTGGGTTCATCTGAGGAGAAGCGACAGAGCGTAAAGAGTTTTTTCTTGATCTCGGTAGTAAGTCATCTGCTGGGGTGGATCTACCAACAGCGGCTCTCTTTCTTTGCAAGAAGGCTGGAATGGTCTTGTATCTGAAGAAGTTCTCTAGTGGCTGACTGCTCATCAACTCAGGGATGTCAAAATTCCAAACCCAAGTCATCGTCAATCTTGACCAACATTGAACAACGCCACTTTTAGAGAAGACCGCGATAAAGTTACCGGAATCACTAAGAACGACATTGACGATTGGCCACATGTTTGAGTTAATTGGTAACTGGGTCGGCTTTGGCAATGGCTTTGAGAGAGGAGACCAAATCAGTACTCTATGATCCAGGCCAACAGATGCAATGAATGAGGAATGCGAAGTGGCAGTCTTGATTATATCCAAGTAATGACCTCCACTCAAAACTTTAAGTTGAAATGAATCCTCTTTCTCCAAGAACTTCATAGATTTCTCATTCTCTTTGAAAGTGAGGTTCTTGGTTAAGTAGTTCATGATGATGGACGCCACAGCCAAGATGAAGACAAGAAGGGTCAAAAACTCCAAAATGTAGTAGACATCAAAGGTGTAAGCAATGTGGGTGTTGAAAGTCAGAGGTGTAGATGCAAGTGATGATTGGTTCTTTTGGAGGATCAACACCGATGGAGCAACGGCATCAATGGAAATCTTGCCACCAGTGGAACCCACCAATGAGAGAATCTCTTCGTTGAACCCATCTCTGCTCAAAAAGTCCTTGAATGACTTCACTAGTTCATTGTGCTCTGCGCTAGACAGTCCCATAGAGCTGAAAAGGTTGACAGTGTCATTGGACCATCTGACGTTCATAATGACCAATCCCAAGGTCAAGACAATGGTGCCTCCAACAGTGGTGGAAAATGGCAAATTGATAGTCATGTACAGACGCTTAGCTTCAACTATAAGCCTTTCAATCATGCCTCTGTCATTGTTCTCAAACGAAAGTTTGGAGTCGTAACTTTGCAAAATGCTGTCAGACCATGAGTCTACTTCATCGTCGTTGTCCAACAAGTCAGACAGCTCCAGTCTGTGAAGGTCAATGCTCAAGATGGATGTGAAATACGTCAAATGAAGTAAGTGATCAATGACCAAAGCGATGCCGACAAACACGAGGAACCTCTGTGTGTCCCTTGAGACGTAAGGGTATAGGGTTGCAAGAATCAATCCATCGGCAATGATCAACATCGTTGATGTCAATCCACAGTCAGTCAAGGCTTTAGAGAATCTGTGATTGATTGAAATCTCTCTTGGTGTACTAGAGACGGATTTGACCAGTCTGAACATGTTTTCAATGCTGACCACAAGAACCACAAATGGTAAAAATTGAAGTGGAATCTGATGGAAGTCGACACCGTTGTAAAGGAAGGAGGTCAAAGTGGCAGATGCAAGGATAGAGAGTACAACCTCAACAGTGAATCCCAGTAGGAGCCCAAACTTGGATCGAACAGACTTCAGGTTGATCAATGAGACTGTGAAGTATAACCCAATCAAGAAGTAAGACAGTGACAGCACAGAGTGGTCGAGGACATTCAACTTGGAGATCTTGAGTAAAAAGTGATCATCGCCTTCGGGACTCTTGCTGATGTGGAAGTCAGTCATGTTGACGTTATCTGCACACTTCAGCAGATTTTCATTCCAAGTTCGGCTCATTAGGGAGTTCTTTGGTGCGAGCATGACGATTCTCACAAACTTGGCAGACTTGATAAAACCATTCACTTTGACCACGTCTCCAAATAGCCCTGTGTTGACAATTGTGTGTCCTGAAAGGTTGCTTTTCAACTTCTTTCTGTTGATTGTTCTCAACAAGTGCTTATCCTTTTCAAAGGACTTGATGTCATTGTCCCAGAACGCAAGTGGAGAGTGAACAAACACCTTGTTTGTGGGTATTCCTTGTAAAAGGACATCCTGGAATGCCCAAACCTTCCTTAGGAAGTCCTTACTTAATGCATCTGGGTCCGTGACTGCGCCAAACCCATTGTGGTTTCGGGTCTCTTTCGAGCCTGTGCCGAGCCATACTTGCAATGTCTCGATATGGTTTTGCGGAGGCACATTGACGGCGCCATCAATGTACGTGAGGTCTGTTCTATAGCCACAACTGTTGTTGTTGACCCACGCCCTGCTCCATGACGAATAGACTGATGGGTAACTCAGCACGAATGCAATCGACACGGGAATGATAATGAACAGCCGCTGCTTCTTGACAACGACGTTGCCGAGTGTCGAGTAGTGGGATCGCAGCGATGCAACGTATGTGTTGTAAATGTATTTCAGTAGCGCCACGAACAGCGACCTGAGCAATTTGAGGAATCCTAGCATGGCCAATGATGAAGTGTTGTGTGTCTGATCCCGATATGCTCATATGCGGGTGGCAATCAGCGGGCAATTGAAAGTGGTGGCAGCGGAAGCTGTTGAGTACGTGAAGGAGAGCCTTTCTATACAAAGAAGCCCTGCTGGCAGAGTTGGAACGGTGAGTTGGTGCCCGGCTTCAAGAAGCTTTTTAGCGCTGACGGGCTTTCTTTGTGTTTTTTTTTTTTTTTTTTTTGTCCTCTCAAATTACGAATCGGAGGGGGCAACTTTCTGAGGGCTAACTCGTTAAAAACTGCCGAAAAGGGAAAAATTCTACATCTGGGACCAAGAACAAAACCGTCTTTTCCAGCCAACAGACTAGCAAACCCGCACTAAAACTTTCCCAGCGACGAAATGTTTAACTGCGCCATCTCGCCCAATAACTGGCTGATTCTGTCATCCAAGAGACCTTGTGAGTATGCATCTCTGTCATCCTGGTTCAAGTAGTTCTGAATCTGGGCCAATCTCGTGTAACCTTCCGTGCAGAATCTCAACTGGATCTTCACCAAACTCTCAAAACTTGGATCAAAGTATGGCACTCTTAGAGAAATCAATTGCGGAAGCTCCTCTTTCAATTGGTCATTCAGCTGGTCATAAATCTCCTTCGCCAATTGCAACTCCTTCTCCGCTCTAGGTAGTTTGGATGTGTCTTTGGCTGGCTTGTCCACCAATCTTCTAACTTTTGCCTTTGCGGCCTCATAATCAACCTTCTTGTGAGCCCTCTTCTTGATTGCTTCATCAATCTCGGAGAAGTACTGTGTGAAAGTAGTCAATGGTGTGAGCACAGTCTCACGGAATGGACCGTCCAATTGTTTAACAGTCTCCGAGTCAAACTCTTGCACAGCCTGCAGATAGTAATTGCCGACATTTGCGGCCCCACCCATCGATTTGGCATCGTCGTAAAGAGAGGAGATAACCTCCGCAATTCTCACTTGTGACTGTGTCATCGCCCTTAGCGAGTCCAAGTATCCCTTGGCCTCCTTTTCAAGGTCTCTACCGTTCTTAGCAAGGGTCCTGTAGCGACGCTCCTCAATGTCATAGTCCTTATCACTTTGGCGATCAGTGTTCTTCACTAAAACCTGGAAGGGGAAAAGTTAGTAAAGAGCGGCTGCAGGGTCAGGAGCCACATACTTGATTTCCCGCACGAGACACCGCTTTCTTGAACCCAGTCCAACTCATATCGATGTAATTATGGTGGAACAAGTGACATCAAGACTGAGAAATGTGTTAGTCTTGTTTCAAAATGTGGTGTTTTTGCCCTCGAGTGGCTTATGTAATAGTTAGGTTCTCTGTCCTGTGTCACGTGAACAAGAAAAAAAATCAAAAAAAAAGAACAAAAAAAAAGACAACATCCAAATTTGGAATGTTGCTCTTTTCAGCACCTTCTCACTGTGGCGAAGCTTTTCCCAGAAAAATATCTTGTCTGTTTGGAAACCCACTAAAAAAACTCCGTTACAAAGGAGGCGCTTTGCTTAATTGATATTGACAAAACTTTTTCTCAAAGGCAACTGCAACTGCAACTGCAACGAAACGCAACACGACACAACACACCAACAAATGACTGAGACCAGATCACGGAAGTTGACGCTGTCGAAGATCTCGAAGATGTTCTCTGGAGAGCATAAACAACAGGCTTCACCGACAAGTTTTGTTGCCAATGACTTTGGCATTGGCAACGGCCCTGGCTCAAACTCGGCTGATTCGAGATCCACTTCCAACGCATCCTCTGTGAACTCATCCTGCGCATCCCTCCAACAGCTACACATTGACGACAAGAAGGTACCCACGTTGCTTCCCTCCCGTGCGCCATCGAAACGTGTGCATCCCACAGGAGAGAAGCCAACCAATGGAGCAACGTCGCAGGGCTCAAACAGCAGCAGCAGTGGCAGTGGCAACCAAACAGTGACGCCGAGCTCCCACCTGTCACGCTCTTCGTCATCTGCATCGCATCACATCTCCGTCAACTCTGCTTCAACCGCAGTGGCCACTGCCGCGTCCCCAGCTCCTTCCGCTACTGTTAAGAACCTACCTCGCTTTGTCATCTTTGAAGACGGCACCCACCAACATCATCTCCGTAATGCCAAGAGACAGGAGAAGTTGGGCAACATGTTCAAGAACCTTCTTGGAGGCGTTGGTGGTAAAAAGCTGCGCGACGAGGCCGTTAGTGCTGTCCCTGACATTCTCTACTCAGGGCCCACCAGCGTCGACCCACCTTCGTTGTTTCAAGGTATGCTCCAACAACAGAAGCAACAGCAGAAGAATGGTACAGTCGGGGTGTATCCCTTTTCTGGAGCCACCAAGGTCCCTGGTGTCAAGGTTGACAGTCCCGTTGCTATCTGTTCCATGGAGAATGTCAATCAAACGTTTGTCGAGAGATATGGTCGCTGTCAAGAAGTGGTTGGCAAAGGAACGTTTGGCGTTGTGCGTATTTCGCACAAAAAGGAGAAGAATGGGGAAGCTGAGAAGCTGTTTGCAGTCAAGGAGTTTAAGCGGAAGCCCAACGAGGATGTACAAAAATATTCGAAGCGTCTGACCTCAGAGTTTTGCATTTCGTCTAGTTTGAAGCACATCAACATCATTGAGACTCTGGATCTTCTGCAAGATGCCAAAGGTGACTACGTCGAGGTGATGGAGTTTTGTTCCGGTGGTGATCTGTACACTTTGATTATTGCTTGTGGCAAGCTGGAGTATTTGGAGGCTGATTGTTTCTTCAAGCAGCTGATTCGCGGTGTCAACTATATGCATGAGATGGGTATCACCCATAGGGACTTGAAACCGGAGAATTTATTGCTAACTTCGACTGGTACCCTCAAGATTACTGACTTTGGCAATGGAGAGTGTTTTAAGATGGCGTGGGAGGATCAGATCCACATGTCCAACGGCATTTGTGGCTCTTCGCCGTACATTGCTCCTGAGGAGTATGTCACTGAGGAGTTTGACCCGAGATTATTGGACATTTGGTCATGTGGTGTCATTTACATGGCGATGCGCACGGGGAGACATTTGTGGAAAGAGGCCAACAATCAGGATGAGTTTTACAAGAAGTATCTGGAGGACCGGAAAAGCAAGCAAGGGTACGAACCGATCGAGTTGATCAAGCGGGCCCGTTGCAGGAATGTGATTTACAGCATCTTGGATCCAATTCCTTCGAGAAGAATCAATGGTAAGCAGATTCTTAATAGCGAATGGGGTCGTGAGATCAAGTGCTGTGTTTAATGATGAAACGTTATGTCAAAATAGAGTCATGATGTCAAACTGTAGTTTTAGGTTTGTTGGTACTTTGGGGCGGGGTCCTCAACCCCAAGAAAAATGGTGCCACTTTTGGAGCTCGTGCATATTTTGACGTGGGGAACAAAAAAAAAGAAAACAATACTGGGGTAAATGAGAAAAAGAGATGTACACAAAGACACATCTACAAAAGGCAACTAGAGCAATTAAATAAGTATTATCATAAGAAACGTAAAGAGAACCAAACAAGCCTAGGCCTTGAGCTTGGAGCCTGGCAAAGGAATACCTGAAACGGTAAAGTAGGAGTTCTGCTTGGTAGCGATACCGGCAAATGCATTGTACCAGGCAATGAACGCGGTAATCAAGCCAAAGATACCACCAGCCTTGGTAACATTATGCTTACCAGTAAAGTCACCTGCGGTTAATAGGATAAAGGTGATTTCCAAGCAAAAGAACAGAGAAAAGAACGCCACAGTGGACTTGAATGTCATGAGCAGCATGATAAAAGTGAAGATGGTCCAGCCAAGCAAGAAGAAAGAGACAGCGTTTCTCAACTCTTCCGGGTCCTTGTAGGCAGCCTTGATGCCAAACCATGGCACTTGGATGGCACCCCATGCCATCCAAAAGCCACCGTAGGAGGACAAGGCGGTACCACCAAAAGTGTTCTCAACGGCAATCTCCCACATGCCAGCCAGCAACTGAATCATACCGCCGTAGAAAAAGGCAAGGCCGGTGACAATGTTGGGAGTGGTGACGGATCTGGCCTGGGCGTTGATCAAAGACAGGACAAACGTGGTCAGGGCAAAAGCGGACAAACCCAATGGAGCAGGGTTGGCAAACTTGTGGATGGATGGGGCAGAGACACCAGGGTTCAAAGTACCACCGAAGGCCTCGAGCAGCTCCGACTTCAAAACTTTTGTGCGGCCGAGGTGGATGTACTCATTGTTGTCACCAGAGGTGACAACCTTGGAGACGTCGTTGTGGTAGGCGTCCTGGTTGTCTGAGTTGGAGAGTTGCTTCTCTAGGTCTTGGGCGTTGTTGAAGGCCATTGCGATTTTAGTACTTGTTGTAATGAGAGAGAGAGAGAGGGTGAAATTGAAATTGAGAACCAAGGGATCGCCTTCTTATATATAGCAATCTGCGGGTCCAAGTGTGGAGAAGTTTAGAGACAAACGGCGTTTTGCCTGGGGTGGGTGGGCCCGCAATGGGCAACAGAAAAAAAAAGAATGGGTTGAGCTGACCGCTGACCAAATCACGCAGCGATGCTTGAAAGGAGAGGAAAAGCTGGGCGTCTCGCCAGTCACAGGGTCTCGCAGATCTAGTGCGCGGTTTGAGCCGCAGTCAGCCCCCCTTGCCGCGGCGAGCGGAGGGGAGTCTCTCCTCTTTTAGCTCCACCTCAACGGCTGAGCGAAAGGGGAAAAAAATTCCCTGCAATGGGATGAAAGCCCCTTAGCGTGGGCCTGTCAGCCGAGGGCGGCAGCTGCAAAGCTGAGTGGGGTCCCCTCGCATGGAGGAGCGCCTCTTTTCTTTTCTTTTTTTTTTTTTTTTGTTTTTTCGTCTTTCTGTTTGAAAACTGGGGCACGCCGATTGGCCAAACAGTATTATCCTTTCTCCCAATTCGGCGCCGGGAGTGTTCTCGCTGCAATTTGAGAAGAGGAGCATCCACCTTCTCCCTGCTGCATTGGCCAGCCCCAATGCAAATTAATTTTAATTGGTGGCACCACACAAACCCCCAGTGGGCAACCCCCGCCGCCATGACAGCTATTTTATTATGTGGAGTGGGGCACCGTCCCGCTTGAAAGGAGACTCGTCACCCGCACTCCGGCTGCCCAGCCGCATTTTTTACGAGAAGCGCGCCCGCGCTCCGGGTCCGGCAGAATGGCTGGGTGCTGACTCAGCGCTGACGCACATCGCACATCGCACATCTCGCCCAATCTCGCGGGCGCGCACACACTTCCTCTTCTGATTGGATTGCTACTCGTATTTCGACAAGAGGCTGTTGGGTCGTATAGAGTATAGCTGATGTTCTCTGCCTACCAGCGCGCCCTTGCGACGCGTCCCAAGCTGACAAATTTCCTCGCAACGGGGTTCCTCTTTGGCGTGGGCGACGCTGTTGCCCAGCTCGCGTTCGCCACAGAGTCCCCAGTTCTCAACAAATCACACGGCGGTGCAGACCCCACGCAGGCCATCGTCCCCATCAAACCGAAGTACGATTTTGCCAGAACCGCGAGGGCTGTCGTTTACGGATCGTGCATCTTCTCCTTCATTGGCGACAAGTGGTACCGCGTCCTCTCCCGCGTCAGGTTCCCAGGCCCGCCACTGGCCAACGGCAGCCTCAACACTGCCAGGAACACGGTGACCCGTATGGCTGTCGACCAGCTCTGCTGGGCACCCGTCGGTATCCCTCTGTACTTCACCGTGATGTCGCAGCTGGAGGGAATGTCCTGGCAAGACACGCGGGCAAAGCTCGAGGAGAACTGGTGGCCCACTTTGAAGACCAACTGGGCAGTCTGGCCCTTGTTCCAACTCGTCAACTTTGGCCTCGTCCCTGTGCAGCACCAGTTGCTCGCAGTCAACGTCATCAGCATTGCTTGGAACACGTTCCTCAGCCTGCGAAACAGCAAGAGCATTGAGAAGACCCCACAGTACTCCCCACCTCTCCCAGAGTGAATCAATCATCACGGCATTCGGGTTTCTCATTTGGCACTGTGTTTTTGTTTAACACTCTTTACCCCCCCCCCCCC
>JAJMKO010000024.1:41962-139701 GCA_030569275.1 [Candida] sanyiensis | reverse complement strand
CGGCGCCCCTCTACAAGATAACCTAGTCGAAGAAATCAAAGTAGGGTGATTTTTTCTTTTTTTGGTTCTTTTTTTTTTACTTTTAAGAATCTCGATCCCTTATGTCTTTGATCCCTCCCACCGCATATGCAACAATGTGACGTGAGTTGTTCCCACACCCACGTTGAGTTATTGATGAAATGCTTGGATGTTACCTCGTTTACTCTGCGGTAGTCAAACACCATACGCAGTTTGGAAATCAAATAACGTAGGGTAATTTTTTGGCTTTTCTGGAATGCGGCTCTTGTCTATGCTTTGTCAAAAACTTGAGCTGTTCCTGCCAGAAGTTACCTGAGCGTCGACAGTTGAAGCACTTTTGAAGCGCATCAACTCTTTAGTTGGACTCCGATATTTAAAGCCGATCGCTTTATCCCGGAATTCTAACAAGGTTCACCATATTTGACAACCCCTCATCCTGTAGTCTTGTCACGTGCCTGAAATTCTTTGCTTTGACCCTCGGAGGGGTACAAATACTCTCGAACGTATTTGAAGCTGAAAACCGGGAGTCCTGAAATTGACAGATCGGGTCCTTTTGATTAAAAGTTGAAATTACAACTTTACCATTAGTGATCACACAACTTAATCGAACACTTTTCAATCATGTTTCCCGGACAAGGTTCGCATAGTTATAACCAGCAGGGCAGACCGTACCAACAGGGCCCACCTCCCCAACAACAATACCAGCAAGGACCTCCCCAAGGGTACTACCAAGGACCTCCTCCTGGATTCAGAACGGCACCAAGTTACCAACAAACGAATCAGGATGCCACGTATCAGAGACCAGACATGAATAACTCCCAGATGCAAGACTTTGCCCATACCCAATCCGATATCCAGATGCAGAACCCAGCTGCCAATGTCCAATTCCATTCGCCGCAGTACCTGTCTGCGCCACCACAGAACCCACAGTCGTTTGGTGTCAGCGGATATAATTTCCAATATTCCAATTGTACTGGGCGCAGAAAGGCGTTGCTAATTGGTATCAACTACATTGGAACCAACAATGCTCTGAGGGGCTGTATCAATGATGTCCACAACATGAAGCAATTCCTCGTGAGAAACGGGTACGATGAGGGTGATATTGTCGTGCTGACAGATGATCAACGTGAAGCGGTTAAAATACCAGTCAGAGCCAATATTATTCGTGCCATTGGCTGGTTGGTTGAAGATGCGAGACCTAACGATGCCCTGTTTTTCCACTACTCTGGCCATGGTTCGAGAGTGGAGGACCGTGACGGCGATGAGTCCGACGGCTACGATGAGACAATTGTTCCTTTGGACTTTGAGTCTGCGGGGCAGATTGTTGATGACGAACTGCATGACCGGATGGTGAAGCCACTGGCTCCAGGTGTCAGACTGACGGCGCTGTTTGACTCGTGTCACTCGGGATCGGTGATGGACCTCCCATACACTTACTCGACTAAAGGTGTCTTGAAAGAGCCAAATCTTGCCAAGGAGGCTGGTCAGGGTGTCCTCGAGACAGCGATGTCGTATGCGCGTGGTGACACCGCTGGTATGTTCACCGGTTTGAAGTCATTGGCCAGTTTGGCGATGAATGGGGGCGGAAACTCCCAGGCGAGGGAGTATACCAAGCAGACGAAGACCTCGCCGGCCGATGTGATTATGTTTTCGGGTTCCAAGGACAGCCAGACGTCTGCCGATGCGATGGAGAATGGTGTTGCCACTGGAGCCATGAGTTATGCCTTCTTGCAGATCATGAACAGATCGCCGCAGCAGAGTTACCTCAGTATGCTGCAAAACATGAGGGCAGTCATGAGTGGGAAGTACAGTCAAAAGCCTCAGTTGAGCGCAAGTCATCCTATTGATGTCAACTTGCAGTTTATTTTCTGAACTGCTTGCACTGTTTGCTTTGTTTTAAATGTACGGTTGTAGTGTGCGAACTACAAAAGCGCTGTATAAAGGATTTTAAACGAGTAATAAATCAGGTATATTCCCCAACTCAACAATGGAGTTGTGCCCTCACATAACAACGCACTTTTCCTCAGTGGCGTCAATCTTCTCGCCTTCAATCTGCTGGAGCAACGAGAGGAATATCTTGGATATGTCGCTGCTGTCGCCGCTGCTGAGCTTGGCACTCACCTCGATGAAGGGGATATTGAGCTCCTTGGCGAGCGTGGCGCCTTCCTCTTTGGAAACCTTGCGTTCCAGATCCAGCTTGTTGCCCACGAGCACCATAGGCACGCTGTCCGAGCCGATGGAGTCGAGGATCTTGTCCCTGATAACCGGCAAGAGGTCGAAGGAGGATCTGCTGTTGATGGCGTAGACAAGGATGTAGCCGTGGACAATGGTGGAGTCGTTGAGGATGGTGAACTCGTCCTGGCCTGCCGTGTCGAGAATCTCCACCTCGTAAGTCTGGTTCCTGAACTTGATTTGCTTGTTGAACTGGTTCTGGATGGTTGGGTAGTACGACTCGAGGAAGTAGTTGTCCACGTACTGCACCACGAGGGTGGACTTGCCAACACCGCGGGCGCCGACGACGGAGATCTTTCTTGTGCGTGAGGCCATGGTCACTGGGGCGTCGCGGGGCAGGGATTTCTGCTACTGGTCAGCGTTTCTGGAGAAGGCCAATTTAGTTGTTGAGGGAGGAGGAGCGGGGGCAGCTTTGCGCGAGAAGCGGTCAGGTCTCTCTCTCTCAGTGCGGGTCTGTCGGTGAGTATATATGCTGCGGTGAGTGAACAGGGCAGTTTTGCAGAAATGTTGGTGAACTGTTTGTTGGGATGCTAAATTTGAAACGGGGGGCAGAAGCCTGCCGCGAGCCTGGACAAACGCCCTGCTGCGGGAAAAAAGCGAAAGAAAAAAAAAAACAAAAAAAACGTAATACCTGACTAAGCATTGCACCTCTAGCCTTTAGGCTATAGCATATAGCAGATAGCATATAGCATATAGCAAATAGCTTCTAGCATATCAACGCACACGAGGTTTGTCCCATAATCGGGGCAGGTTTGAGTCCCTAACCACAGAAGGGTCTTAGTACGGGACATGTCCATTCTAAACTATGTACATTATCATTATAAACTTGTTCCCTTTCCTGGCTCTCAGAACCACAACTCGGCCTTCTTCAACAGCTTGGTCACGGACTCGGTAGGCTGGGCACCCACCGACAGCCAGTACTTGGCCCTGTCGAAATCGAGCTCAACGTGCTTGGCTGGCTTCTGGTTCTGCTCCCATGGCTTCAGCGGAGGCGCCACTGGATTGTAAGTTCCGAGCACTTCAATCGGTTTCTGGTCTCTGCCCAGGTGCGACTTGGTGACGACAATGTTGTAGACAGGCTGGTGCTTTCTGCCAAAACGCGCTAGTCTTATTCTGACAATTCCCTTCATGTTAATGTGAATTGTTGTGTGCTAGTGACCAGTCGTCCAAGTGCGCTCTCTGCTCGCTCTAATTTTTCACACTCCTACAGTGAGTCGGATTTGCAATTCCGAGGGGGGAGATGAGCTATAGAAAAAAAATTTAGCACAGTGTTTAATAAAAGCCATGATCCCGCCAAACCCAAACTCTCCAGCAAAAGATGTCCACTGACTACGACCGCGAGGTCGACCTGTTGGACTTCGACTTTAAGCTCCAGAAGATCAGAAACCAGGTCAGCTCCAAGCTCGACAACCAGAAGCACCTTTCACTGGTGTTGTCAGCGGTTGAGGAGAACCTGACTGGTCAGGATGGCGCCAAGTCCCCTGTCGCCTACCTGGTCTCATTCATGGCTCTTCTCGATCAATCTATCGACTCCCAATCAGATGAGATTCTGGATCAGAGTCTGGCAACCACCTCGGCCTATATTCTGGACCTTGTTCTGCCATATGTTGCCAAGCCACTGCTCAAGCAAAAATTCCCAGAGATTTTGACCAAGCTGGCACAGATCATCACGAACTCCAAGGCTGAGGCCCCAATCATAAAGTCAGCTATCGGCTCTTTAGAGACCCTTTTGATCTCCCAAGATCTTTCCAACTGGAACAACAGCTCATATGCCATCAACCCAAGAAGGGGTTTCGGCGGTTTGCTAGAGTTTTCCCTCGATCCACGCCCAAAGGTGAGAAAGAGAGCACAGGAGGCCGTTCACAAGATCCTCGCCAACCCACCGCCAGGCCCAGCGACTGAGCATGTCGCCAGTGCATCTGCAGCGGACTTTGCCATCAAGTCCATCGTGGAAGTTTTGTCCCATAAGCCAAACCAAAAGACCAACAAGCAGCATTCTGCCAAGGTCATCCACATCCTGCAACTGATCGCTTCCATCACCTCAGCCAACACATGGCCAGCAGCCAAGATTGAGCCACTTTGTGACATTTTGCTCGAGGTGTCCAAGACAAACGACCAATACCTTGTCTCTGCTGCCTTCAATGGCTTTGAAGGTTTGTTCAACTCGATGACGGATGAAATTGACGGTGAAAAGTTTATGAAGGTGCTTAACATCATCTTTGATTTGAAACCAGCTGTCAATGATGCTAATCTGGCCGGTGCCTGGGTGGCAGTCGTCGCCAAGGGCGTCTCCTCCTATGTTAAAGTTGAGCCGTTGAAGGCTGTCCAGAAGATTCCAGAAGTTTTGAAGGTCTTGTTGCCCTTCTTTGCCTCCGAGTTTGAAGCAATCTACGTCAGTGCCTCCCAGTGCGCCATTTCCATCTTGACTGAGGGTATTCCGGACGACTTCCTACTGAACCCAACTAGAGACAACGGTATCACTGGTGAAATCTACGAGGAGGTTGACGATGTTATCACTCAGATCTCGGAAATACTCACTGAGTTGCTAACCGTCAAATATGGCCAGGCTACCAAGGAGATTCTGGAGTTGTTGGCTGCCGCATTCGGCAAGATCAGATCCAGAGGCAACCCAGAGTTCCTCAAGTTGCTGGAAATTGTCGGCCAATGGAGAACCAACGAGGAGTTTGAGTTCAAGAATGAGGCTGATGCTGTTATTGCATCTGCCATTACCGAGCTGGGCCCTGAAGTTGTTCTCAACACCCTTCCACTGAACTTGCTGGACTCGAACAAGACTGGCAGAGCCTGGTTGTTGCCATTGCTGAGAGACAACATTAGATTCGCCAGATTGGGCTTCTTCTCTGAGGAAGTCATCCCATTGATTGAACAATTCACCAAGAGAATCGAATCCCTGGATCAGAACTCTGTCCACTTCAAGATCTTTGAGACTATTGTCGACCAATGTTGGTCCCTATTGACCCACTTTGCTGACCTGCCATCTGATTTACCAAAGGCCTTCAATGATGAGTTTGCCCAAATGTTGGCCCAACTGTTGTACTCCAACCCGGAGCTCAGAGTCACTGTTTGTCACGCTTTGAGATTGCTTGTTGAGAGCAACGTTGCCTTCGCCAGTGGTGCTCTTGCCGATGACAAACTCTTGTCCCAGGAGTTCACAATCGAGGCTGCAAAGGCTAACATTGAGATTTTGTCATCCAAGGCTGCCAATCTTCTGGCTGTTCTTTTCAACGTCTTTTCCCAGACTAACCCAGACTCGAGAGGTTTCGTCCTCGAGACCATCGACGCCTACTTGAGTATTTCCAAACCAGAGGACCTTGAGAAGACTTTCAACCAAGTATCCGTTCTATTGAAGAATGCCTTTGATGACGAAGCCAAATCACAACAGAGTAAGCAAGGCAAAGGTCAAGCCAAGTTGAGTGTCACTATGATGGATCTTGTTGTCTCCATGGCCAAGTACGTTCCACCATCTTCTTACAACGCCCTATTTGCTATCTTCAATCAAACTGTCTCTTCTCCGGACCCACTTCTTCAAAAGAGATCTTACAGAATCATCACCAAACTTGTTGAAACCCCATCTGGCCAGCAAGCTCTGACCCAATTTGCCAGTGAGATTGAGTCCGTCTTGGTTCAATCCACTGATTCTGTGCACCTGTCCGCTAGAGCCGCCAGATTGTCCGCTATAAAGACTGTGATCGCCATCCTTCCAAAGGATCAGTTGTACTTCATTCCAATTATCCTATCTGAGATCATTCTATGTACCAAGGACAACAACGAGAAGACTAGAGAGTCCGCCTACGGTATCCTGATTGACATGGGCAAGGTTATGTCCGAAGGTGGTGTCATCCAGAACTCTAAGATTCCTGGCTTTGATGACTCCATGCCTGATTCGGAGGCCTCGCTCACAGAGTTCTTCACCATGGTCAGTGCCGGTCTAGCTGGCGGTGCCCAACACATGATCAGTGCTACCATCACATCTATCTCTTGTTTGGTGTACGAATTCAAGGATGTCATTGATGTTGAGTTGCTGAAGGAGATCAGCTCAACTGTGGAGTTGTTCCTGACCTCCAACAGTAAGGAGATTGTCAGATCTACCATTGGGTTTGTCAAGATTGCCTCCATCAGTTTGCCAGATGAGATTGTGTTGCCCAACTTGAAGAACCTATTGGAACACCTAATGCGTTGGTCGCACGAGCACACTGGTCACTTCAAGTCCAAGGTGAAGCACATTATTGAGAGATTGATTAGAAGATTCGGATTTGAGGCGATTGAGCAGAACTTCCCTGAGGAGGACAAGAAACTTTTGACAAACATCAGAAAAACCAAGGCTAGGGCAAAGAGAAGAGCTGCTGAGGAAGATGCTGAGGAAGGCAAGCAGCAGAGAGCCAAGGGCAACTCCTACGAGGATGTCCTCGCTGACTCTGACGACGACGAAGATGACGAGGAGGAAGAGCAAAGCACCGGTTCGAAGGGCAAGAAGAAGTCCAACCAGTACATTATGGAGTCTGGTAATGAGCCATTGGATTTGCTTGACAGACAAGCCATTTCCCACATTTCTTCTTCCAAGCCAAATGCCAGGGGTAGCAAGAAGAGAGTTAATGCCTCTGAGTTTGAGAGATCTGCTGACGGTAAGCTGATCTTTAACGACAAGGGACTAGAAGATGATGAAGACCCATTGAAGGCTATCACCAACGGCATTAACGCTTATGTTGAAGCCGTTAAGTCAGGTCCTGTGAGGGGTCAAAAGAACAAATTCAAGTTCAAGAGAGGTAAGCAAGCAGAAGGTGATGAGGATGAGGGCGATGCTGATGAGTTGAAGAAACCAGCTCGCTTCAACGCGAGCAATAAGAACAGAGTTGGAAAGCCAGGCAAGAAGCCTTTCAAGCAGAGCCGTAAGAAATTCTGAACAGTTGATGCATTTGTATATTAGTCGTTTTAGTTATACCATTTTTTTTTTTTTTGATAGATCACTTTGGACTCAACCCCGTATATTTCTGCCATGCAGCATCGTGCAACTACCCATCTGGAAATTTTCGCGACTACACTCCCCCAAACAAAAAATCGGGAAAGCGAGGGTGAAAAATCCACCCAACCTCTCGAGAACTCCAATAGTATCATCTCAGCATGAGCATAAGGCCGGTGCCGCGTCTGGCATGTTTGAAAAATGTCAGAAACATAACCATTACAGCGCCACACCCAACAGTTTTCCAGGCTGGAGCGGCGGCAGATGCTTTCAAAGCTGAGAGTGTTGACCCCGAAGTGCAGGCGCCAACTGTGAGAGACTTCATGATGTCCAGACAGGCTGGATTCGTGCCTCGCTATTCTCTGCTTCCATCGGCCCCAGCGAAGGTATCCTTGAGCCGTGAACAGACTCTGCGTGACCAGAGCGTAAGAGACGCGTTGGTGCGCCATGATTTGGAGAGCATTTGGGACTTCATCGCTGCTGCTACCAGACTGAAGCACATCGACTCTCTTGCAGAGATGCTAACTAGAGAAGAACTCACATTGCTTTTAAAAGTTCTGTGTGATTCTCAGTCTAAGGAGTTGAAAGCGGTGATGAACAGTGGCCGCTCCCTTACACACACTGAATTTTCCTTCATGAAGAGAACCGTTGCCTTGAAGTACAACCAGATATCACAGGTGTTTTCAACTCTGACTTCCGATCCTGCTTTCGAGATCCTTGGCGTTGAGCTGGACATGATCCTTGAAACTCTCATTAGGAACCAGGACTGGAACAAGGCTTCTATCTGGATCCACAGAATTGAGTCTGAACGCATTAACCTTGATAGTTTCACTCCCTCACTGAGATACGAAAACGCAAAGTTGCAAATTGCTGGTGGAACCAATCCACTGACGTGGAGACTACCTTACCAAGCAGCAAAGTCACTACGGTCCAAGTCACGCTCTACTGAGACGTGGGACCAAATGCTTCACAATCTTTCCCAGCACCAATACGTTCCCAACCTGAAAACACACAAGGAGCTCATTTCCGGTTTTTCTAGATATGGCACTCTTCAACAGGTGAAGGATTACATTCTCCAGATTTGGGGACTCAAAGAGGATGGTTCCTCTCCAGAGTTTGTTCTTGAGCCAACCTCTGCCATTTACCCAGACAGTGAACTCGTGGAGCGAATCATAACGATATTTTCACATCATGGACAAGTTCAGGGCGTTCTGCCTTACTTGGACTCATTTGACCGTTACTATAAGCTCCACTTGGAGAAGCATCCAGGGGTCTGGAAATCGCTGATCAACCATCTAAGATCTTCTGACCGTGAGGCCGAGGACAAGGTTGCAACATTCAGAAGCGTTTGGCAACTGATCCAACATAAGAACATCAAGTTCTCTGCGGGATTATACCAGTTACGCCTGGACACCTTGAAAGGTACAGAATTCGAGAATGAACTGGCTACTGACATTCCATCGATCTGGAAGAGATACTCTGTTCAAACCTCGCAGCATGCTAACAAGAGAATTGAAGATCTCATGACTGGATACCTTGAGGCGGTCGTTGGTGTCATTTACAAGGGTGATTTGAATGCGGATGAGGCAGTGGCTGCGTTGTTGCAGGACTACTGTTTGAACCTCAACCAATTGACAAAGCTGTCGGCAAAGTCTCAGAAGATCAAGGCCTCTGTGATACGGGAGACAAAGAGATTTGAGCAATTGCAACAGCAATACGATCAGGAAGACGAGGAGGATGCATTGTGGTAGACATTTCATGTTAATAAAAGTCCCTTAAAATATGGTCATTGGAAATTGTATAGAACTAGCTCGTTTGCATTGCCGTATCTGCTCACCAGCAACCATCCCCATCTGAACCACACCATCTGAGAATGATGAGCGAACGACATGGCAGCGGTGCCCAGAATGACACTCGGCAGGTCGGAGTAGACCTTCAAGTTGCTGCTGGGGTGCGCACCAAGGAATCGTGCCATCGCAATCTCCCAGTTTGTAACCAAGGTAGAGCTATACTTTCCAAGCATATTCCAGGTCTTCAAACTCAGCAATGGCTTATCTAAATCACGTACAGCTCGAAACAAGGATTTGTGATTCGGATGGTGAGAGATCCCAACGTCATCAAAGGTCAAGAGAACATCAGCCTCCTGATCCACAAACTTCAGCACTTCTTCAGCCTTCCATTCAATTTGCATTCCATCCTTGAATCTGGTTTCATCATTCAACACTTTGACACGAGTGATTCCCAGGATCTGTAGACTTCTAATGACTTCTTTCTCCCGTACCTTGCCCAAACCAGCGTCATTCCCAGTGCTGAAACACACTACTGAGATCTCATTACCGTGCTCCGCACGACCGAGCTCGATCAGTGTTGGAGCAAAGAACATGACCTCGTCATCTGGATGTGCAATGAGGAGTTGGATTCTCTTGTTCTGTAATGTTCGAGGGATCGCATTGAGTTCGGTTGTCGTGAACAATTGGGGTAAAACGGTAGTTAGCAAACACCACAACAGAAAGGAGTAAGCAAGAGTCCATATCGCCTTGGGTAAGAAGTTTTTTGCTGCGAGCTTCAGAAACCGACGCAGCTGCCTTATTAGTCTCATTTGCCTGCGGTAGTTGAGACGTTCCCAAGCGACAATCGTGGTGTTGTTGATATTGATATTAATGCTCCGAATTAATAAAGCAGGATTTTGCACGTGACCCTTTGCAGTCGGATGCACGAGTACGGTATCTAAAACGATGTATGTGATCGATTTTATAGGGTAACGCCGTGCTCAGATTAATAATATTAATTATTGCATGTTAGATATAAGATGACTTCTTGTGTTCAATTACATGATATTCATTAGTCATTAATACACCATGTCATCCGTCACATCAAGTATGAGTTGATTGATTGTAGAGTTGACCTGCTAGGGTTGACCTTCTTCACTTGAAGCAACCTGGCCAGGTGTCTCTTGATGACATCTTTTGTGACAATCAATCCATCCTGTTCATGCCATTCTAGATCATATTTTGTTGCCAATATAGCCAGGACAACACCAACTGATATATCGCTCCCAGATTCACAGAGGATCAGAGAACTGGCAGGCCACGCGTCGTTGATGACGCTCAAGATCTGTGGAAGGTGTTTTCTAAGGTCATTGGATCCCTTTTTATTTGAAGCTAGAGGGAAATGGAGATGGTTTGGGTTTTCGTTCTTCTCGATACTGAAATCCTTGGACAAGGCCACGACGACTTGATACTGTTTGAGATCAGAAGGTGCCAAATTGCCAGATATTTTCCCCACGAAAACTGTTTCCGTTAACTTTGTAACCTCTTCCAAAGAATCGGCTCTTTTCTCTTCCTCAAGGTTACCAATGATTTCCAGTAGTTGAGAATCATTGAGTTCCTGGTTTTTCAAGATATTGACGTTACCCCAAAACAAAGTTGGGTTCAGCTTCTCTGCCCACAGTTCGTGATCATCTGCTGCTCCTTGAACATAAGAATATCCTCCTTTCATCTTCAGTTCACCATCTTGTGCCTTCATTGAGGCAACACAGTTTATAATAGGATAAAAGTCCTCATAAACGGGGAGTTCGGAAGGAAGGGTCATTCCCGGATAGACCCAAAGTGGTCTCAAGTACTTTGCACCAAAGTTCTCAACGAGTGATTCCTTGGTGACGATCCTCAAATTCAATAAATCTTGGGCAAATTGAGGGATCAGTTTTGTAATGTCATCTCTCTCTGCTTGACCAACACACTGTCCTGGCAAAAACAGCCAATTATCGTCCCTGGGGCCCAACATGATGTAGTTGATAGTGGCACACCAGATTGGTATCGTTTTGGACATTGCGTCGGGCATCAGTTTGCCCCTTCTTGTGGAATCAACCAAGATCACACCGTTGTTCTTGACGACTAAATCAAATATATGGAAGTTCAAACGTCGTGGGCAAAAGGACCACTGCGTAATGTGGCCATCCGTTGATTTGAAATAGACCGACTCCTTGATTTCCTCCGGTGGCACATACCACAGGCCACAGCGCTCGTTCGGTACCAGCGGTCTCCCGTAGGCATCCTGCACTTCAAGGACCCATTCGGAGTCATGTAGAATGGACTGTAGTCTGTTGCGCACGGACCGGGAATCCTGTCGCAGCTGTTTGACGACAGAAGCGAGGGACAACTCTTCCAAGAGTGAATTCATAGTCAAAGTGTGCTCCCTCCTCGAGATGAGCTAAGCTAACAAGAGAGAAAAAGAAAAAAAGAAAAAAAAATATGGTGGTCGGATCGCGTTCGCGGGCTCAGAACCCCCCCCCTCCCCCACCGTCTTTTTTTTTTTTGTTTCCCTTAGGAGGCAAGCAGCCAGGAACTGTGTTTTTGAGGTATATACCCCTCTCTGTATCTTTGCAGATCTGACATGCAACTGTGGCACGATCAGTCTGTGAAAAGTCTATACCCCTCCCTTGCCTCTTGGAGCCCTGGCTCAAAATGCAAAAAGGCCAATACTGGCCCGAGAGCGGAGGATAGAGCCAGTGGCAAGGGTCCAGCCTCAACTCAAAACCTGACCAAAAACAACCCGGAACGCACAGACCACGCGGCCCCTGTACTTCCGCGTGGGCCCCAAAGAGCGAGAAAGAAAGTGGTCCAATCATGGGCCCATGTTTTGTAATTTTGACGGATTTCGCGACGCACTTTCCACGTGACCATCATAGTAACTTAACGGAGTTTACGAGTTTGGATCCACTTTGGTGGAGAATATCTTATTCGAATGGTTCGGTTCCGTGAGGACTTTTCAAAACAAGGCCGCGAGGCCTAAACGCTATAAAGACGGCTCTGTGTCCGCTAACCATCACAGGATTCGCTGCTTCTTTCATCTTCAAGCAAACAACCAAACGAACTAAATACGCGATGCCTTTGACCGAAGCACAAAAGAAGATCATCACCGCCTCCATCCCATTCTTGGAGGAGAACGGTGTCGAGCTCACTTCCAAGTTCTACGCCTATATGCTAGGCGCTTACCCAGAGGTGCGTCCGTTCTTCAACAAGTCGCACCAGATAACCAAGAAGCAGCCAAAGATCCTGGCTTTCTCCCTTGTGGCCTACGCCAAGAACATCAACGACATCTCGCCATTGACACCGTTCATCAGACAGATTGTCGAGAAGCACGTTGGCTTGCAGGTTGTTCCAGAGCATTACAACATTGTCGGTACCTCTTTGCTCAAGACCCTCGGTGAGATGCTTGGCGATGCTGCCACGCCGGAGTTCATGAAGGCCTGGGAGGTTGCGTACTTTGATTTGGCCAATGCCTTGATTGGCCTGGAGAAGGACAGATACGCCGAGGAGCTGAAGATTGAGAATGCTTGGTTGGGTTTCAAGGACACCAAGGTTGCCAAGGTTGTCGACGAGTCTGAGAATGTCAAGTCTATCTACATTGAGGCCAACGATGGCAAGTACGCCAAGTTCTACCCTGGCCAGTACATCACCATCAGACTGTCGACCGATGGCGGCGCGACTGTCCAGTCTAGGGAGTACTCGCTGTCCAACGAGTACACCGAGATTGACGGTTTGAAGCACTACAGAATCTCTGTCAGAAGAATTCCAGGCGGTGTCGCTTCCAACTACATCCACGACAACTTGAAGGCTGGCGACGAGATTGCCATCTCTTCGCCTTACGGTAAGTTGCTAGAGCCACACTTCAAGTCTCTTGCACAGAAGACCCCTGCGGTTGCCAACAAGCCAGCCACTTTCTTCATCGGTGGTATTGGTATCACCCCGTCCATTTCCTCCGTTGAGTACTTCCTACAGAGAGGCAACCCAGTCAAGTTGCTCTTGTCTAACAACAACCTCAAGGCCAGAGCCTTTGCCAGCTGGTTGGAGCGTCTGTTGGCCACTTACAAGGACACCTTCACCGTTGCTGAGTTCATCTCCCAGTTGAGAGAGAATGAGGTTTTGCCAGCCCTTGGTGAAAACTACAAGGCTTACAACCGCCGTGTTACTCCTGAGGACCTGGAATTCATCACTACTGAGAATGCCAACGACTCCAGCTACTACCTAGTGGGGCCAAACGAGTACATGAAGCTCATTTCGGGCAGTTTGGCGAGTAAGGGTGTTCCAGTGGGTGAGATCAACAGCGAGCAATACGGCCCTGTTGAGGTCTAAAGCCAGAGCTAGAGTTAGATGTTTATTTTGCCGAACTTGCATATTAATAGATGAATAATGACTGCTAAAACACTAAACTGTAGCACCACCTGGCCGTTGCCAAGGGGGGTCGGTCACCTAGAAAGAAAAAAAAAAAAAAAAAAAAAAAAAAAAAAAAAAAAAAAAAAAAAAAAAAAAAAAAAAAAAAAAAAAAAAAAAAAAAAAAAAAAAAAAAAAAAAAAAAAAAAAAAAAAAAAAAAACGGTTCAAAACCGGCAAGAAAAAAAAACGGTTTTGAGAAAAAGAAATTCCACATTGCTACTCCCATTCGAAAAAAAGAAAAAAAAAAATAGAACCACTTTAAAGAGTCGAATCGTGCGCGCTGATCGCTCTGCCCGTTTCCTGTCTCGCCCATAAGCCCTGACATCTCCTCCCTTTTTTAACGCCAGCAACCCAGGCAACACAGCGAATCGATGGCCCAAGTGCTTTACCTGGACGCCGCCAGTCCCCAGCAGCGCCGCGATTCCAACGTGAAGCTGTTTGAGCTGTCCTTGACAGCCAGCTCTGTCTTCCACTTCGCCGAGCTCTCGGGGCTACTCCAGCATGTCTCCGTCACGGGTGCCTCTGAGCTGGACCTTGATTACCCGACTGTGGTGGTTATCAATGAGGAGCCGCTGCCGTTTACCAACGCCACTGGCGTGGCTCCGCTCAACGCCCTCTCCTACAAGGAGAACGAGCTGCTCTTGAAGCATCATTACAAGCATATGAACATCATGACATACAAGCTCTCCGAGTTCTCCTTCACCAGGATCAACGCCGACATTGCCAGCATGCACCACATCCTCAAGAATAGGGTGACTAGAATGAAGTCCTGGGTCGGCCTTAACCACGAGCACAGCAAACGCTGCCCTTGCTTCCACTCCATGTCCAACTGTCTCAACATAATCTTGGAGAATGACCATCACCAGTCGCAGCAGCTGCGGACGTTTGTCGAGTTGATCAACCAAGAGGTTGATTTTTCCGCGCTGATCCACCTGCCTCGTGAATTGGTTTATTACAAATATTGCATTGGCAACTGGGGGTTCATTGCACATGAGCTGAATTGCGACGAGCTTACCTACTGTGCCCTCTTGATCTTCAAACATGCCTTTGCCATCCTCGACGCTGATAGCAAGCTCAAGCTCTCGGACAATGACGTGCTCTCGTTCCTCTTCAGCCTGAGGGACTCATACCGTGGGGGGAACTCCTTCCATAACTTCAGGCATGCGGTGGACGTTCTACAGGCCACTTTCTACTTCCTGGTGCGCCTCAATGCATTGCCAACGTTTGCAGAGTACACCACCGACCGCAACATTCACCCAAACGAGCAATTATCCAAACTCCCACAATTCAAGCATTCCCCATTTGACCGCTCTCGCTCGCTATTGGACCCGATACAGACATTGGCATTGCTCGTGTCCAGTATAGGGCACGATGTTGGTCATCCTGGTCTTCAAAACAAGTTCTTGACTGACTTCAACGCGCCTTTCACCAAGGTGTTTTCATCCCAGAGTGTGCTCGAGAATTACCACTCAACGGTGTTCCAAGACATCTTGGTCAATCATTGGCCCATTTTTTTGAACAACGACAAGACAGAGAGTAGCAACCCATTGAACACCAAACTGTTGCAAGTTGAGTCCATCATGGCCACTGACATGGGCCATCACTTTGAGTACATTGACAAAGTCAAGGCCATCTCATCGACGTTGGCTGACCCACGGAAGAAGCTCAAAATCAAGACCGACTTGAGCGAGACCAACATCATCCTGTCGTTGATTATCAAGTGCGCAGATATTTCAAACGTTGCGCGTCCGCTCCCAATCTCTGCCAAATGGGGCATTGTCCTCTCAAGGGAGTTCAACGAACAGGAGCAACTGAGGGCCAATTTGAAAAGTGAGACGGATATTGACTCAATTGAAGACCCACGCAAAACGGCCTACTTCCCAGCAACGATCGCTGCCGCTCTCGAAGACAACCCAAACTTGCCAAAGGGCCAGCTGTTCTTCATCTCTCATTTTGCAGACCCATTGTTTTCTGCAGTTGGCAATGTGTTACCCGAGTTGAAGTTCTCTGCTGACACTGTGCAGGACAACCACAAGTTCTGGGAGAGGGTCCAGAACGGAGAGGATGTCTCCAACATATAGCATTACTATAGATTAACTCCTCAGCACAGCAAATATACAGTTACTATTACAACATCTCGCTTGGGAATGTAATCATACATGTGTTTTAAGATGACTTTTCTTATACAGCTGAAAGTTGGGGAACGATTCCATTACTCTCTAATGGCACCGGCCTCATATGCCTCCTTGACAACCTCAAACGCCTTGAGCAACTTGCCTCTGGCACCCAAAGCACTGACACCGCGGTCCTCGAGTTCCTTATCGCTGAGATAGATCAACTCTTTCCAAGGAATGTCTTGTAGAGCTGCAGTGTACTTGTGCAAACGCAGGGATTTCAACCAGGCCGAGATGTCATTGAGCAGCTTTGGATTGGTGATTTGCTTTGGGTTGATAGCTGGCGATTTCAACCCTTGTTGCTGCTGCTGCTGCTGCCGATGCTGCTGCTGCTGCTGATGCTGCTGCTGCTGCTGTTGCAAGTTCAAAGAACTCTTGTGCTGTGAAGTGCGGAACTCTCCATCCAGTTTAGAGGCAGAGTTCAATGAGGCCAGACGGGACAAATGGTCAGAATCGGTGCCGTTGGCCGGGACACGGCGTGGCTGTGGGGCCTGTGGCTGGACACTCTTGTAAACACGTTGCAACGGTGGGAGTGACGCATTTCTTGTCTCGTCGCCGAGGTTGTAAACGTGCTGGTACGCCGCACTTTGCTGTGGTCTGCCCCTGTCCTCGAACCCTGGTCTCTTCTTGTTCGAGTCGAGCTGGGCGCGCGAGTTGATGGTGGAAAGTGCAGAGAGCTTGAGTGCGTTGGCATTGTTGAAGTCGTTGTAGTTGAGGGTAGTCTGGGTGAGCTGCTGGGCCAGGTTAGTGATGTCGAACGAGTTGCCATTGTTATTAGGATTCGACGAGTCAAATGTCTGCGTGTCGTCGTCAAATCTGTTGTTAGAGGACCTGCTCTTGGATGGGGTTTTCGTGACATCGTGGTACTGGGAAGACGAAGACAAGGGCTGTTGTGGCTTGCTGCTGTTGGGGTTGGTGTTATTATTATTGTTGTTGTTATTGTTGTTGCGCAGCAGACGCGAATGGTAAGGGTCGGCAGAGCGTGGACGGACAAAGTCCTGGAGCAAGTTATTGCGGTCAAACGACGGGAACCCCGGCGATAACGAACGCTGCAAGTTGCCCTGTGCGCCGCTGTTGAGGACAGAGTCCAAGGCGACGGGCTCCTGAGACGACTGGTAAATTGGCTGTGGGGCCACAATCTTTGGGCCCGCTGCATTGAAGCTGCCACTGGCGTAGTCGCCCAGGCACTGTCTGGTGTAGCTCAGAATGCCCTCTGGCAGACTGGCCAGCAGGTTGTCCACAACGACGCGGTGCTGCGACGAGTTGAGCTTGCTGATCCACGAGACAAAGTTAGCCACGTCATTCTTGAAGCTCATCGAGTCAATCTCCATGGCACTGAGCGGACGCTCAGGCACGCTGAGCCCTGGCGGAGGATGTGAAGCAGCAGAAGCAGAAGCATTCGACGCTGGCTGGCCTGTCAAAGTGCTGCTGATGGACGCCATGCCCGAGGAGTTGAAGTTGCCCTGCGCGCTGAACGGCCTGAAAGCGTCAAAGCCGTCGTTGGAGCCCATGAGAGGGGCAAAGTCCTGTGCACTGAGCGGTCTCTGCAAAGAGCCGCCGCCGAAGGCACCGCTGAAAGGGTTGTCAGTGGTGCTCAGCACCGGCGACAACGGGTTGGTGCTCTCTTGGAACGCGTAACGGGAGCCAGGTGGGGACAACAGCGAGCCCGAGCCCGAGCCCGAGCCCGATCCTTGGAAGGCACCCGCGTCCGGCGACGACGGCAGCTGTGGCTGGTGGTCCTCCAGCGAGTTATGGATGTCCTGGAGCAGCGACTCGTCCAGTTGGGCCTCCATTGGGTTTGTTTGTTCTCTCTCTCTCTCTCTCTCTCTCTCTCTCTCGAGCAAAGGGTGTTTTTTTTTTCTTTTTTGCTGTGGAGCCCGAGGCAAGTGAGTGTTCGCAGTGAGTTGGGATCAGGTGCAAGGAATAAAAGTATCTGAACCTGGCAATGCCCGTCTAATAGCAGTTGCTCGTTCTCCGTTCTCGATTGGCTGGCAGTCAGGCCGGATCTTGGTTCCAATTCCAGGAGGGACGTGTGGAAACGAAACGTGTCGCAATATGGGAACCCACTGGGATAAACGCGGGCACAAAAAACACACACACAAGGCACAATCAGATAACGTGCTTTTTCAGTCAAAGACAAGTACCTTGGTTTCCTTTCTGTCTGAGCTAGACCGTGTGTCTTTTTTATTTTATTTTATTTTTGTTTGTACTGAAAGCACCACCAGGCTTTAACCTAAAAAGAAATTTTTCGTCCCAAACATTTTCGCGAACGGTGGGTTTGGAATGTCCGGTTAGGGCCACAGCGCGGTGAGCCGTGCCTAAAGGTCATAAAGTCGTAACGTCATTAAATTTCAAAAAAAAACTATCTAATACTGTCTCTGTTTCTTCTTTGGCGCAAGGGAGTTGATGAACTCCTCCTCATTGGTGAATACCCCGAGCCAAATGTCCTCCTCGTCCTTGCGGCGCGAGAAGCTCGAAGTGTCCCGGAGATTGGCAATCTCATCCAGGCTCAAGCTCTCGATGAATTGTGGCACCTCGGGCTCAGCAGAGGGTGTGGCAAGAGCCTTGGCTTTCCTTACTGTTGTCTCTGATTTAGTCTCAGTGGTATTCTTGCTCTTATTCTTGGTCTGAGGGTTAGTTTTGGCTTTGACGGGTGCCGAGGATCTCTTCTTGCCAGTTTTGTTGGTCTCCTTGGTTTGGCCAACCTCATTGCTCGCTCCACTCTTCGCAGCGGTGCTCAAAACAGCCTGGGATTTGGTTCTCTTGGGCTTAAACCCATCAACCAGCTCACCACTCATCACATCCTTGAATTGCAAGCGACCATATGTCTTCTTGTACTCTCTCAAAATGCTCTGAACATCCTTCTTCTTGGTGGAGATCTGCATCCTGACACTGGTCTCCCTCCATTCAGGATTGGAGTACGAGTACTTATAGTTCTCCTCCTCCGTTGCATCATCACAAGCATCGATATCAACGTCAGCCAGTTCAGGTAGATCCAACTCACGGCCTGCACCAAGATGCCCAATGCCGCCCTTTGCAAGCAACGCCATCACATCAAGCGACTCACCAGGTGGCTCCGCCACTGGATTAGAAGGCGTAACACAGTCCATGTCAACCTCTTTTCTCAACACATGATCAATGTCAACGGCACTAAAGAAAGCGCATGACTGAGGCAAGTCATACATGCCCACGGCCTCAGCAAACATGGCACGGGTCCACAAGTTAGCTATCTGTAACGCAGTGGCAACGCGGTACTTGTCCTCTTTCTTCGCAAGGTATCGAATCTCATCATGCACAGACAAGGCCAGGCGAGCATCAAGATTGTACTTTTTGATAAGGTAGTGCATTGAAACACAGAGCAAGTGCAAATAGTCAACACCGGAAGATTGAATGGCCCAATTGACACGCGATGTCAGGAAGGAGTTCAAATTCAAGTTCTTCTTAATCAAGGCTTTGGTGATACCAGCCTTCAAAACTGGTGTCCTTGGACTGTCCAGGTTGGCAATTCTCTCCAATTCGTTGAAAAGAACAGACTCAGAACCGCCAAACCAAACCTTCTGACGCTCGCCGTCCCTAGATACAACCAATTGTTGACCTTTGGTCTCCGCATATAGCAACTTGGCACGTTGGAGGCACTCGGCATCACTCAAGTCTCCATTGAACTGTCTCAACAGAGAAGCGGCAAACTTGACTCCCGCACCATAGATACGGCCATAGTTGAACACTTTGGCCTGGTCTCTAGAGATTCCCAAAATATTCGCAGTCTTCGAATGCAAATCGGTGCCATCCTTCTTGGCTCCCTCGAGAGTCATCCAGCCAATGGCTGTGCCTCCATGAAGTCCAAGGATCGAGTCACCTAGCAACGAGGCAATCCATAACTCCTCAGAGTCAACATCAGCACCAACAAAGCAGTGGGTATCTGGGGCACGAATCTTTGACTTCAACTCAGATCCAATTCTGTTCTTCTTGGCGTTTGAAGCGGTCAACCAAGTCTTCTCTACGGCACGGCGAGTGATTGTACCCATCGTGATCACCTGTGGAATAATGATACATGTTCCAGGAGGTGTCTCCACAGGGGGAGCTGTGGCGGAGTTCGATTTGGAATCAACCTCAACGACAAACTGGCTCTTGATCCTCTCACGTGCACTGACCCAGTATCCGCCTTGCTCATTCAAGGACAGAACCTCACGGGCAACCTCACAGTCAGCCTTCAGCACACCAGCTTCAAAGAAGCGGTTCATTGACTTGGAAAGAAGTTGTGTGGTGCGTGATTCAGGTGCTGCTGGGTTTGGGATTTTGAAGTAAACTATGTTGGGCAGTTGCGCCTCGTTGATTGTGGCGTCTTGAATTTCCGGATTATCAGGGAATGTCAGGCTTTTAACCAGTTCATAGTTTTGAGATTTGAGAGTGGCATAATCTGCAGCCTTGGCTTCAAAACACCACCCCTTCTCATCATCCCAAAGAACCACACCGCCTTCAAATCTGAGCTTGAGGAGCAAAGGAACAAGTCTGCCCCTTAAAGAGACCTCAACCTTGCCAAGCTTGTTGGACCAAGCGTCTTTATACCATTGTGGGTATCCTGGTAGTTTTTGGTTCTTGTATGGCGTGCCATTCTTCGTGAACTTGACAGGCTTGATTGTCCAGTCGAGCTGTTTCAGCCAGGGGTCAGCTTCCGTTTTGGAAATGTCATCCTTTAGATCAACACATTCTATTGCCAGTTGTTCCAGTTTCTTATCCACCACATTACGTGATTGCAGGTATTTTTGCTCCGCGGAATCAATGTAGTTCTGCCATTCGGGAGTGGTTGGTAGGATCCCCGAGCCCATGAACTTTAACGCAGCGAATGAGACTGGGTGTGGGCATGTTTCCAAGAACTGTGGAAGAATGTGTGAGTAGACCTTATGAGTCGTTAGGACATCCTTGGCACAGTATTGCATCAGTTCCTGAAAGTTGTCGGAAATAGGAGCGATCGAGTCAGAGGCAAAGTAGTCTCTTGCAGTCTTGGAGATCTTCTCACCAAAATAGAAGCTTGATAGCTCGGCCAGAGAGTTTGGGGCTGAGTGTACGAGCCATGGGTCATCACTCTCTAGTTGACGCACCAATGCCTCAGGATCAACATCATTCTCCAGGGCCAGCTCCTCGAGTTCTTCCTCCTTCTTGGACTTCTTTGGATTCATGACCTTGCGTCTCTCTGCCCACTTACCTCTTTGCTGGGAGCACATACCGGAAACTGCAACATGCATCGCCATAGTGTCCATGTAGAACGCTCTGGTCTCTCTCATGTCGTACTCTTCTTTGACCCTGGCGCGATCATACCCAACGTTATGTCCAATGATGACCTTGTCCTCACCGAGAGTGTCCAAGGGGATCAGGTGTTCAAAGGAATCAGACTCACCAGTGAGAATCGGCGATACCCAGGCGTACCAGGCTTTCTCCGACACTGCAGCCGCAATGACAGGGTAAGAGGACACCTTGTACAATACCTCCACGTCAAACACCATACTTTTCTCAGATGGGAAAGGGACCCTCTCAGGCTTCTCGCCATCAACATACCGTACCCATCCAGACTGCCTCAGGAACGTCTTGGGAACCTGTGACACTTTGACACTGGCAAATCGTAACGCTGTGTCTTTGTAAGGTTTGGCAGCATATTGGGCCATGCGTCTAAAATGGGCATCCATTGAAGGACCCACAAGTGGAGGTAAAGGAATATTCACATCTGGCTGAAGCGATGTCGGCTTGCCCAGAAGCTTGTGATGAGCCAGATGCTCCTGTGACAGTTTGGTTAGGGGCACTAAGGGCTGTTTCTTGGGGAAAAGCGCCTTGTGAATCGCTTTGGGGAGATGCTGGATTCCCACAGCATTGATTCTTTGTTTCGACATGCCTCGACGTGGTAGTCTCAATACAAGTTCAGATTATGCAGTCGTGCCTCTTCCTGGTTCTTAGATCTGGAGATAGCCCTCATTGCGTGTTACATCCTCAAGCGAGTCTCATCTTGGCATTACGTGTAACGGTGGCTGTCGGAACTCCCCCTAATGCAGAGTAGTGGCCCTACCCATTTTTTTACCAGATAGGCATGGTGACAGCAGCGACAAGAAAACTGAATCCCAAGAGAAGCTCGGTATCCAGTCTTCCATCTTGGGGCTACATTCTCCCCATATTCTCTTGAATTCAGTTGGGAATAGATCCAGAGGAGCAAATGCATAGACGATGTAGGCCAGTCTCGAAACCAAACCCAACAGAAAGGTTGTGCTTTCTTGGTCGTTGGTCAGATATGTATAATGGTCATGGGGAACAGAATTGGAGGGCTGCGGGCACCGGCAGCATACACGTTCAAATGCCAAAGAAAGCCGAGCCTGGAGTGACATCAGCAGTGTAGATCAATGAGTAGATACTCCAATTGGAAAACTCAGTGCTTTGATCTCTCATGCACAATCTTGTAATCCTCTTCGTTCAAGTACCATAGCTGCGAGTGCTCAGGGAAAACCTGGCGAGAGAGCGTAGCCGATGAAGGAGATGGTGATGATACTGTCAAAGATGAACAAGCATCTCCAGCCAGTCATTCCACCATGACCGTCGAGGTTTGTATGCGCTGCCGATTGCAAGTAATCAGCGAACACGGAGCCCTGCACAGATGAAGAAGTTACCAGCACAGATCCTTCAAAACAGTCCGACTTTAGAATTAAGGGCTAGCCACTGGATTATCACCTGTGGGCCATCAAAATATTGCCCCATCAAAAAATTGATTGAACCACTATATCGTAGAATTCACAAGGCAATGCACCCGTAATGCAGCGTTACACAGGGAAAAAAAGATGTTGCAAGCCCTCGAGAATTGATATATGCAATGAGGGATCCAAAGTACCAGAATGGCGGATACTTGTTGACTTGGATTTGCCGATCCTTAATCAGTGAAGAGGTTCAAAGCTACGGGGACATGTCAAAACGACAGCCCTCTGAATGGCTCTTTATATTTCTATACAAATTTATCTCTGAAAGCCCTCCACTTTCCTTTCTGTCCGCGTGCACCGATATCAGTGCCAACGCCAGCCAAGCTTCCCATCATTCTCTCGCCTTCACCACTGCGAGGAACGTTCACTTTGCCCGTCTTGACATCTAATTCTCCACGACGAATACTGTGGAAGGCCAAACGCTCTTGGCGCAGTGTCTCATTAGCAATGATACCCGAACGGGTGTGTAGATTCTTGGGTTTGCGTGGGAACAGGAGTTTCTTGGATACTGGCGATGGTGGTGATGGTGGAACGCCAGTGAAGCGGACCTTCTTTATTGTACGTCGCGGTGAAAACTCCCCAGTCTCCGTATCGTTCAATTTCAGTTGAGATACCTCTGAGGTAATACCGTTGGATGAATCACTAGTGCTGCCATTGGTGAGGGTTTCAGATTCAGCAACTTTCTCAGGGGCGAAGCTGGCAGCAGAGCTCTTCTTCATGGCGCTCTTCGCTGGAGAAAGTATCACTCTCTCCTTATTCCCATCCCAATCGGTGTTGATTCTGATCAATGGTCTCTCAGGATGCGACGCTGGTGCTGGATTCGGTACTGGCAAGCTCAACGATGAAGATCTGCAGCGCTGAGGTGATGGCGACACGGACCTGATGTTCTGCACTCTTGGAACTCCGACTCTTGAGATGTGCTCTCTCTCGTCGATGGAACTGAGTGACGACGCTCTCGCCTGGCCAGAGTGCAAGTGCTGCTGTGTCTGCTTAACGCTTGCGGTGGCAGCAGCAGCGACATAGAACGTTGGTGGATATGGCGTTGGTGACGGGGAGCCTTGCAATGACGAAGCACGTCGTCTGTTGACAACACCATTCGTTGGTTTGGTGGTCGAAGTTGCAATAGCAGGTGCTCGCCCCGGGGTTGGTGATGAGTCCCTACTATTAACAGCAGCAGCGGCAGCAGCAGCTTTTCCCCTTCTCTTCATTTCCGATCTGATATCGAAAGCCTGATTGATGATTACGGATTGCGGTCTGGCCCTAAGTGATGATGCACGGGACAAGGCTGGAGAATCGCTTGGTGATATCTTTGGTGGTGGGGAAAACCGAGTTGGCTTTGGTGGTGCACGTAGGTCATTCAATGTCGATGTCGATGAGCTGACACTGGAGTTTGAGGCGATAGACCCGTTGGACCCTGATCTTGCCCTGGTTCGCACTGTAGATGGCGTGGATGGCGCTGATGCGGCTACAGTGGCTCTGAGAAGGGCATCGATACTTCCTGCCCGTGCTCTGTTGACCACCACCACCGCACCCGTTTTGGAAGGCGGTGTTTGGACTGGAAGGGATACAATCGATGATGTGGCTGAATTTGGTGTCGACGAGGAGGACACCAGCGATGGGGTTCTTGAGATGGCTGGAGATGTCTGTCCGCTTCCTGGTCTGACCGAGCGTGTCTTTGCAGTGTCAATGTTAGCCTCTTCCTCCTTTCGCAGCTTTCTAAGCAGGGGCTCTGCTGAATCCCATGTCTTGACAAACTCGGTGAGAGTGGCCAGCATCTCTTCGATGAGCTGGACGCCTTCGTTGACGTGTTTGGCAAAGTCCTGTGCAATTGGCCGTGTTAACATGGCAGATTCGTTAAATCTCCCCGTCTTTACAACCAGCGCCACGAGTCTGCCAGTGGGCTCCTTGCCCTGGAAAGTGCTCTCAACCTGCGCAATCAACGATTCGATTCTCTTGTGAGAGTGGAGGATCTTTGTTTGGCGAAACGAGGGCAAAGCAGGAAGTACAGCGCTTTGAGCCAGCTGCCTGATCATGGTGTAGATGTCAAGGATCCTTATTAGCGAAGCGAACAGGCGGTGTAGAGTGTGTGGCCAGTGGGGCAACTTCTTGATGGTTGAGTTGAAAGTGCTGGATGCAGCGTGCTTTGAAGCCAGCTCGCTGAACTTCTTGACAGGTGCCAGTGCGAGCCTCATCGAATTAAAGAAGATCGGAAGCTTTGAGATATGGACGGGATCTTTCTTGCCTTGCACTGTGGTGTAGTTGAACATGGATAATACTTCCTTGGGGGTGATGAGCTCCTTGAGGATGCCAACGTCCATCTCGAGCTTTGCCTGCGGTTTCTTCTTTGTGGCAGCAATGGCTGAATCAACAACCTCAATCAGCTGTTCTAGGATCAGCTTGTATTGGACCTCGTGCCTTATCCCCGTTGTTGCAATCGCCTGAGCATTGGGTGCCAGCTGTTTCCCCACGCGTTTGAGAGGTTGCAGAGTCTTCTGGAGATACACCACTTTTTTCCTGTCAGTCTCAAAGTCATCCAGACTGGTCCCCAGAAGCGCAGTCACGTAGTCCAGGAGCGGTTCAATCTCTCCAGTTGTGTCGCCTGAGCTCCTCACTTTGATCAGCATGGCACGCATGTGGACCGCGCATTGTTGCTGTTTGGCGAGGCGCGTCGCGGAGAGGATTTGCAAAGAGGTACCGGCAGTCAGTGGCACTGACAAAGGGACGGCCTCTGTCGCCATTCTATCGTCAGTTTGAGGGCAGAAATGTGGGACTTTGATGCTGGCTTCTGCGTTGTCTGGGCTGCCTGTCTGAGATTATTTCGCTGGGATGGGGGGAAAGTGTGGCCCAACGAAAAGCGAACGAATCGGAGCGTCTTAGAGTTTGGTAGATCTGAGCAGGAAATTTACATCCACAACGCTCTCATAGACTTTACACACGCACACAAACCGGCTACAGAGCCACTCAAAAAGCAAGCATATAATCAATATACCTAAATCTATTTCATTCAGTGTGTCACTCAAGAACTGAACTTTGAATCATCACCCTGCTTCTTGGCCCATCATCAATGATAAGAGACTCTTCTCGCTTCCCTCTCTCTCCCACATTCAATTGATGCAGTTCATCCGCTTAGTCAAAGAACTTTCTAGTCGCAGAGACACCGAACAATGCCACTCTCAACGCTGGCAAACTCTCCTCTCTCAGCAAGGTCAATCTTTCGCTCAAGGTGTTATTCACCTCAATCTTGCCATTACCGTTGACCAAGATGACGCCACCGGCGCTGTCCTTGTTCAAGTGCTCCTCACTGACAGAGATCTGGACCTCGTTGCCAGTCTTCTCATTGTAGTGCTTCTGGGCCTTCTCGCACGCCTTCTCGGCCAACTTGACATCCTGTGGGCGCACCTTGACGGAAACAGCTGGCTCCAACAAGGCAAGGATACCCTCTTCAATCAAGCCTTCAAGAACGGTCAGGTATGTCTTCTCATCCTGGGTGATCTTCTTCAATTCCTCCTCGGCACTACCAAAGATGTCATCCAGCACGCTGTCCCTGGTGCCCAAAACTCTCAATCTGGTCTTGTTGGCGATCGTGGACTTGGCAATCTGCTGCTTCAAGCCTGCTTTCTTCAACTTGGTCTCGTGTAGGGCATCAATGGAGGCGATCTCAGAGCGCACGAGTTGGGACTTGTCAATCTCGTACTCCTCGTCAGCCTTGAGACGAATCTCGCGAGACTTCTCCTCAGCCTCCTTGCGGATGAATGCCTGCATCTTGGTCAGCTCCTGAGAGACCTGTTCAGTGGACAGTGGAGACATTGTATGTGTGTGTGTGTGTGTGTGTTTGTTTGTGAGTGTGCCAAAGATGGGTTGCCAACACTTTTGTGATAGATTGGCTGCTGTTTTTGTTCTCATGCTCCCTTGGTTGTATTTCCGCGAATCGGCATAAATGCATGTGCCGGGTCGGGATACACTGTGCTGTCACATAACGAGACACCGAAGAAGTTGATCTCTTAAACTTCCACACAGCAAACATACTTCGAGTGGCTCTTTTCTAATGGACTTGAGCCTTCAGGGGTTTAATCATTGGCATACTAGCGTTACAGGCCTTCATACCGTTTGAAGTAAGGAGCCACCGTATCGTTTTGCTCTTACAGTATTGATATGTTACCCCAAAGTCCAGCATCTGAGCAGCACTGGAGTTGTAACGAGTCAAGTTACGACTCGCGAGTTCATCGACTCCTCTGCACCAATGAGCCAAAACAGTTACGAATTGAGGGTTGTTTCAACTCTTCATGAGCCGAAGGATAGCCGACGGTATATGATATATGTGATCCTCAGGCACCGAAATGCCCTCCGCAACGACCCGTCCAAGTGAAGTTTGCATTGTATAACGTGTAACTATACAACTAAATTAATTAGATATATTTTGCTGTAAGAAGTAGCTGGAGCAAACCAGCTAGAAACAAGTGAAGGTTTTTAACCATCAAGATATTGCATCTATGGTTTCTCCAATTGGGATGGCCAGTTGAAGAATAAGTTACTTCTCCTGCAATGTGATTCCCTGATTCCCATTATTCTTGCTTGCCTTTCATTTCCTCTTGTGAGATTTCTGACTCAAACCTGATGATTGTGCGCTTCTCAAGCCCAAAGATTTGTCTGCAGATGAACAGTCAAGGGAGAAATTCTATTTGTTTGGTTCTCAGCACCTGGCATTTTTGTGAACAAGTTCCCAGTCTGCGAGGTAAACCCGCTCAGGAGGTCCACAGCGGGAGTGCCTCTTATAATTGTCTTCAGCATCATTGACCAGCAGCAGCGCTAATCGCATGCGTGGCCATCTACAGTTTGTGATAACTAAGCTAACTCCGGAGTCCGAGTGCACAACCATGCGCCATACAAGCCCAAAGAACCGAGACTGCAGAATGATGCATGCATCTGCATTCAACATTTCCAATCTGGAGGGACAGGCGCACTTGCAGCGATGATGGTTGATTGACAATGTAGAGCCAAAACCGCTGAAGCTTGAAAGCTGTCTTGTGAACATGTCACACTCATGTCATGTCACAATAAAAGCTCAGCAAAATGGGGGCCCACATGCCCACTCCACATTGTCCAGTTGGAAAAGTCAAGAGGCCACAGTGGAAGCTACATCTACAGGCGCACACAATGGCGTAGTCCCAGGACCTAGACTGGTGTAAAATGAAATATTATTGCGTAGTATACGCACGGATAGGTTTGTGTGCCTGAATATCGTTGGACTTGCATTCCTGAATTCTGATCCTTACCCAGTTCCAATCGCTGTTTGCTGGTGTTCGCATGCGGACAGCTGCAGGTTTGTGCATTTTGTTTCTTCAACAAGAAAAGGAGGAATAAGTCGCACTGTACTTGTTGGTCCCTACAACTAAAGCGAATACGAGCTCTGAACCTTGTCTGCACCTCCAATTGAGTGTCTGTAAGCGTCAAAGTGTTAAAATGATCAGCACTCGCACTACTCTTCTTGCAGCTGCACTTGAACACTGCAAATCCTCCTTGTCTAGAGTACTTGTTTCAACTTCCAGGAAAGATACTTAGAGGGATGGCCATTCGCTCGCAGTGAGTACAAACTCCTTGAAGCTTCAGTTGCAGAAACTATGATTCCCTCCAATATTGCCACTGGCCTGCTAGCTACGTTCTTCATTATCGCATCGACTCATGGTTCACCAATCGGAGCTCCAGCAGAGCGTTCCTTTCTATCAGCCACCGAACATTACCCCCATTATAGTATAGTGGTTAATACAGTAGCGCCCCCCTGATCTTTACCCCACTCGATACACTCCTTTATTTTTACCATTTTACGTTAGTTTCGATAGGCGTGTGTCATCTTTGACATTGTTCTCTTCCTTTGGTTACTTTTATGGATCAATGAATATACCCCTCTTTTTACTCAGTATAGTTCACACAAACATTCTCGTACCCCGTGCTCCCAGATTAGTATTACTAGTCCTGTGTTGACTTTAACAGAATCTTTTGTATCCTACAACCAGTGAGGATTTTTTCCTACAAACACACACCTAAGCAGATCATTGATTGGTTGGTTTTGCATAGTAGAGAACGAGTGATTAGTTCATAGTGGTCTCATCAGCTAATCGTTCTTAGCATTCACGGCTGCAGTCAGTTGGGCTTGTTTAACCAAGCTTTCTGGAGCATCCATAACTGGTAGCATGACCTCGATCAATCTGATCTTGTCGTTGGTAGCAAAGGCGGGATCAGAAGCCAGCTGCTCAAACTCACCAGTGGTAGAAACTCTGATGGACTCAGAGGTAGCGTCATCGGCACCAAAAGTCTTCAATATGGTTTGGTGATTCCAGGATTGAATGTCATTGTAGGAGGCCTTCTCACCGCGAATTAATCTCTCAACGGTGTAACCATCGTTGTTCAAGACAAAAATGTAAGGCTTCAAACCCCATCTGATCATGGTGGAGATCTCCTGAACGGTCAATTGCAAGGAACCATCACCGACAAACAGAATAACTCTCTTACTGACATCAATCTCCTCGGCAGCTGCGACAGCTCCCAAAGTTGCACCGACGGAGTAACCAATCGAACCCCACAAGGTTTGGGAGATACCAGTCGTGTTGTGTGGGAATCTGGTTTGGAGAATACCGAAGGCAGAGGTACCAGTCTCTGTGAGAACAACATCACCTTCTCTCAACCAAGAGGAAACCTTGGCCCACAACCATTTCTGGGTTAATGGGGTCTCAGCTGGACACGAAGTGTTGACCAGCTTCAAAGTTGGAACTGGCTTTGGAACGTAGCCAGCAGCAGCTGAAACAGCCTGGGTGACTAGCTTTGCGAGCAATGGCTTGACCTGCAGGCCTGCGAAAGTGGCGCTCTTGATCTTGACGAAGTCAGGGTGGAACTCAACAATGTTCTTGGTATTGTAGGAGTAGGAGAAAGAGCCCGTGTTGAAGTCAGAAAGCAGGGCACCAACAGACAAAACCAAATCGGCAGACTCAACGGCCTCCTTAACATCTGGGGAGGACAAGGAGCCAACGTAAGAACCACCAAATCTTGGGTGCTGTTCATCGATGGAACTCTTACCCATTGGGGTCACATAGACAGGGAATTGAGTGGCATTGACCAAGTCAAGGGTCTCTTGTTTGACATGGTGTCTCGAGGCAAGGGCATCGACCAAGATGACTGGGTTTTCAGCCTTTTGAATCAAGTCAAGAACAGTCTCAATGACCTCAGTCTCGGATTCTGGGTCATTTGGCTTCAATGATAGATCCAGTGGAGTCTCCAACAAAGTGGAGGAGACCATATCATCAACCAAGTTGGCTGGTAGAGCCAAGTAGACTGGTCTCTGGTAGATGTAGGCCGCAGTGATAACACGGTCAATCTCAGCTGGTGCAGAATCGATGTCCTTGACGAAGGCAGTGGTTTGGGTAATGTTGGAGGACATTCTGTGGAAGACAGTGAAGTCACCGTTACCCAGAGTGTGATGCAGTAGCAATTGCTTGGATTGCGAGGAGATGGATGGAACACCAACAACATGGACGACACCAACGTGCTCAGCGTAGGAGCCTGCAATACCGTTCATAGCAGATAGCTCACCAACACCAAAAGTGGTGATGACAGCACCGAGGCCCTTAACACGGGAGTAACCATCGGCAGCGTAGGCAGAGTTTAGCTCGTTGGCATTACCAGCCCATCTTAGACCATCAACCTCGTAGATCTTGTCCAATAGGGCCAAATTGAAGTCACCTGGAAGACCAAAGATTGTGTTAACCTGAACTTGTTTCAATCTCTCGAAGAGGTAGCGACCAAGAGTAATTTCTGCCATTGTGTTGTGAGTTTTGTTTTTTGGTGTATAAGCCTCAGTGTTTAAGCCTATGCTTGGGACTCAGCTTACTCTGGACAAAGTTTGCGAGGATCAGCAACACCTTTTATAGTAATCTGCTGCGTTTACAAAGGACCATACCAATTGGCATCATTGTCTCGAGCTTGCATAATTTGAGTCTTTCATAGATGCATGATGATACAGGCCACCCACTACGCTGTTTTGGGTGGGAGACAGCTGTGGAATACTCTGACACACAGGCGGAAGAAACGGTGCGGCTGAGTTTTGCGGATTTTTGCATTGAACGGAATATTTCTGGCATTATCGCCCATTGCGAGCGTGGTTATCGAGAGGAATTAGGTTCGAGACCTCAAGGTTCCTTTAGTGCCTCGTTTGATATGCAACTCTTGAACAAATCACAAGTCAGTGTCCAATAATGGTACGGTTTCTAGTGGATACTTCAGACACATTATGGTTTATTGTCTCAGGTTATTAATATTCTCAACATAATAATTGTAATACCCCGCAAGCTAATTTCATCTCCAGAAAAAAAAACTGAAATACACCACCCGACCTTCTAACAAGCTGGTTACTATCGGAATTGAGACCGATGGACAATTACCGTTGAGATGGGCCGGGCCAATTAGCCAATTCTGTAGTCTTGCAAACCTCACACACTGGACCATCCTCGATTCGTCAAGAAACCGTGCTGATGGACCGGGCCGGGCCGGGACGGGCCGGGACGATTTGTCAATTCTGTACGTAGCCTTGCAGATAATTCCCAATTCGCCAAGAAACGGCGCAGACCAAATGGGTCTCAAAAAAAAAAAAGTACCGACCCAGCTCACCGTGTACTTTGACACACCGATTTCCTGCATGAATCATGCATCCTTTGTTCCGCGCTCTGAGACAACAGGCGGGGGACCGGAAATACAATCAGCAGTCGGGCCTAGGAAACGTGCACCGATAATCATCGAGGCAAGAGTGCTGAAGCTTAGAGCTTCTGGATGCGTCGATTGTGCACCCTCACCCCGAGGGAGGCTCCAACCTACGTTTACTTTCATTACGCGTACGGTTTTCACACCCAAACGCTCGCATAGACGTTGGACTCCTTGGTCCATGTTTGAAGAGGGGCGATATTGGATCATTACGCCAGCATCCTAGGCAACAAGTGCCGCAGTCCTCGGTCCGCGTGCAGTCAACATTGCACGGGTATTTTAACATTATTATTTGGATTCCCGACGGTAATTTTGATCAAGAATTCCACCCCAGTGTTCTGTATTTTGGTATTTTTCAAGCTTTTCAGGCACTTTCTGCGATCATCATGCACGTTGGTTAAGAGTTTTTTCACAAAATAGGAACTCCCAAGGGAGTACACAAAATAGTGAAAGATAGAGAAGATTGTACGGAACAAGAGAAGAGTTTGCTTCTATTTGCAACTGTTTTTGAATTTATTTCAACAAAAGTTGATTGATTTATGTTGACTTTTCTGCAGTTGTTTCACCTCAGCTACTCCACTGGACGAAGAGCGCCTGACCTTAACACCCCCACAATGCAACACGCAACGGAACTAGGAAAAGATCTGTGAGTTTTATAAATTGTCCAGATAAAATCTCCTAAGTATGGTCTTATGCGACACAAAGCAACTTTTAGGGTACTCTCTGATCCAGAATGCTATCTGTCGTGAGTCCTTGATGTGTTTGTTTCCACTTGGTTCAAGGCATCCGTTTTACGACACAGACGCGTTTTTACGGGTGAAGATCGCTGAAGTGGGACAATGGTCTACCAGAAATGGTCTCTGAAATTGGGAAGAAGGCTTAGCCATTGGGTGAATCTAGTTGCTTTGTTTTTTTTTCGTTGCTGCAGACTTACCGGATGCGGCTCGCGTAACTGCGAGAAAAATGTTGTTGTGGTATGCCCCTTGAAAAAACGTGCATTGAATTTCAAGTCATAGGTATCTCTGAGCCACGGTGTGTGACTTGTGGCCCACATGTTTGGTTTTGTCACATCACAGAGTCTCAGACAATTGGTCACACACCGTTTCTTCACGCCAGGCCAAGAACATGTAGGGAGTGGACATTGTCCAAATTTCCTGTCTTCTTTCACACACCTCATACTTCAAAGCTCTCATCAACGGTGACGTGAGTATACCAATTCATCATTGAGTTCACAATATACTAACAATAACAACAGTTCCCTCCACCGAGGATTGAGTCCAAGCACAAGCGTTCTGTCATCGCTTTGAGTCCAACCCAGCGTGGGTGTGAGGGTGTATGTAGCCTACCGCCGCCGCTCTGGTACACGGTCGGTGTCCGGTTCGGGTATAAGGGTGGGTCTAAAGGTCTTTCTACCGTGTCTGGGGAAAAGTCCCAGGACAGCCCTCAATTTCCCATACGCCACTACCCGTATGGGCCTAAGTACCCACTATTTATGGTGCGCCTGCAGCCCATCTACGTTCCTATACATACTGAATACATTCATTGTCTGTTACTTGTGTTTCTGTGACGTAATTGGTACGTTGCATTAAAATGATCAATATTGAATTTACTAGTCTACAGAGTATAAATACTTTACTAAACTGCACTATGAGAATCACTACGCTCGAATAAAAGAAGCAAACAGTACTTAAAATGAATACTAAACAGTTATTCCACAGAGTAATCAAATTCCTACTTGCTCTCTTAGATCTGGAATAGTTCTCTTCTCATTCTACGGGCTGTCCTGAGACACTTCCCCAGACACGGTAGAAAGACCCTCAGCCGTATACCAGAGCGGCAATCGGCTACATATGCTGGCAGCTGCACAGTGTTTAGTAATTGTAGGAGGAAGCAGTAGGCATATATGTGGTGACATCGTGTGAAGGCCATGCACGTGCCTTCTTTTTCATCTTCTTTTTTCATTTCAAATGTGAGTTCAAGGAGCTTGAGCGTGCACATATGCTGGCAGCTGCACAGTGTTTAGTAATTTTCGGATGCAGCACTAGTCATATATGTGATGAAATCGCGTGAAGACTAATAACTATGCATGTACCTTCTTTTTATTTCTTCTTTTTTCATTTGGTCGAAGTCCGGTTCCTCTGAATCTGTTGCATCTTCTTCGTCAAATCTTCTTGGAAGGCCAGAACCCATAGACTTGGCTTCGACATGGCCAGTACCTCCAGGGATAACACTGGTGGAGAAGTCGTCTCAGGTCCTTGGGTACCAGAGCATAGGCAGCACAACCAAAAGTGCGCAAGTGGGAGTACCCTGGGTCATAACCATACCATCTGCGGTATGGAAGCTGATTCTTAATTGTTCTCGAAGGAGTTCTGTTGAGCAGATAGGCCGATCAATTCAACGCCTCACTCCATAACTCCAGAGGAACTTTGCCAAGGAATCTCAAGAGGCTTCGAGTACGTTCCTGTAGCGTTCTGTGATACCGTTCTGCCACGCCGTTCTGGCATGACTGGTGTGGCACCATGAGTTGATGCTCAATTCCGTTTGAGAACAGGAACGAGTGCATTGCAGAACTCGTGAATTCGCCACCATTGTCTGTGCGAATGGCTCCCACAACATGATCTCCTCGATCGTGGAAGTATCTCTTGTTGAAGGTACACGTACTTCTCCATAGTACTATTGATGATATTGTAGAACTTATCTTTATATTAACTAATATCTATACACAAACAGGGACTACATACTGTTTATATACCTCTTAGGTTAATGAACATCTAGAACATTTCAACATGGACTTCGTTCTCATAACGGAAAGGACCACATACATCGAGGTGTAATAGTTGCAATGGTGCAGTGGTACGATGACCACAGCCAAAATTTGGGTATTGGTGAACGCCTTCGGACAGGCAACAAGTGGAACACAGCTCAGTTTGATGACCATCAAGCATTGGGGCATTGATCTTTGGAAGGAGCTTGGCCTTGCGGTTCAATTCTTGGTACGTCTTGACGGAAGGATGGCCAAGACGATTTTGCCAATGCCGCTGATCGGATACTCTATCCTCAGACGACTGACCACTGGGAAAATCTGTGTGATTAGTGATCACCCTAACGTCGGCCTTGAAGAGCTCAGAGCGTGGGTCCAACGTGGCAACCGTCTTTCTTTTTTCATTCCAGATGAGGCTCTTGTCGCTCATCGTAAACGAGGCCCCAGCAGTCAATGCGCGAGAGATGGAGATCAAATTGGTAACTCCATCAGGCACAAACAAACAATTGGTCAATGTCCAGCGAGTGCCACTGAGGTTGATCTTAACATCGCCACGGCCAAGGACTGGAACTGAGCCAGCAAGGGCGCTGATCGACTCAGAAACTGGAACAAAAGTGGAAAACCATGCACGATTAGTGATAACGTGGGAGATAGTACCACTGTCAAAGTAGAACGAGCTCTTGTCAAACAAGGAACCATCACCACAGGCAATGGAAGAGACCCATGCCGTCTTAGGACCAGACTTGGAAGCGCCAGGAGTCCCGGTGCGGGACCTGCTCTCATTCTTCCCAACTTTTGCTGCCAGTTTTGGGCAGTCGGACTTGTAGTGACCATGTTTGTGACAGTGATTGCATCTTATAGTCTTCTTTCCAGATGCAGACACAAGACCAGTACTCTTAGGTTCCTCAGTAGCCTCTTCCATGGACAATGACTGGATCTGTTGGCGAATAGTGGCCACATCAAGAGGCTTTCCGGTTCCAGACGCGTATGCGTTTATAATCTGCTGCTTAATGGCACCTGAACACGCAAAGTTCAAAAAAAACAAGGCAGCAACCTCATGTTGAGTTCTCTGGGTTAAGACATTCTCCAGCAAGGACTGAATCATGGAGAAAGCCTTGTCCAGCTCCATTGTGGCCGAAGGTGGACGTACCAATGCCCCGACCAACGACACAGTCTGCTGGAAATCAACAACATTGAATCTGGTAGATAGATAAGCAAACACTTCTCTACCAGAAGCTGACCCAGAGGCTCTCACATCCAACAAGACAGAAGTATTGACTGTCTTGACAATCTGACCGTAAACAAAACGGTCCAACAGACCCTGCATAGGTGAGATCTGGTTCGCCCACTCAGTGCGCGCAATGACGTCATCTTCAGCGCCAACAAAAGGGTAAGCGTCCTCCAAGGCATTCATGCCATTGCCGAGGTAGGCGTCAACCAGAGGATCAATGATCATGCAGTTCAAACGAAGCATGGAGGCCCAAGACTTGAAATTGGCCTCACCACATAGCTTCTCCACGTCTTCCCCACGTGATAGTGCAGTGGAAGCTTGGCTCATAACCTGTTGAAGGTACACGTACTTATCCATAATACTATTCATCTTGTAAACCTTATCTTTCTAATAACTGATATCTATACACAAACAGGGAATTTCGTACTGTTTGTATACCTCTCGGGTTACTGCTCTGGAATGTTCTAGATGTTTCATGTTATGAAACATTCATGAAACATTCATGAAACATTTCATTGTTAGAATATTACATTCTGTAACATTCCAACACGGCGCCGAGAGTAGGGACCGAGGGAATGTTGTAAGTGCCATCTTCATGGTGAAGAGAGGGAATGGAGGCGCACTGTTATGAAAGGAGTGGCACAGAGTTGTCTTCAGGCATGGTGGTGATCCTATCCAAAAGCAGCGTGTGCGCGACGAAAAAGTGTCAGGATAGTCGTGTGTGGGGAAGAGGACTTGAAGCGGATGGTTGTACCTGTGATCACATGCCATGAAGATGCTCGGCCAGCTAAGTCTAGTTGCAACTGTCGTTTTCATTCTCCAATCAGTTCATCAGTCACGACAAGGCGGTTGTGTGGAATGGAATCCGACAACCAAGAAAGGGCTCATAACCTGCCGCCTCGAGATGTCTGGCATAGGGATGCAGAAACTGAGAGTCGACGGACAACGATACGTTAACCAGATTAGTCTGTGCTTTCCTCCAGGATTATGTACAGGTGTAAGTATCTCTTGTCCTGACTCGGGGTTTATGTAGCTTGGAGTCGGAAGTCGATACCCTCGGTGATGATATGTCAGGTGACTCAGCGAGTACCTGGCTGGGTGTAGCTCTGTAGTGACATTTCCTCTATTCAGTTGCATACATGATATTGATGTCGTGACACGTGACCGGCGGCGAACTCGGAACTTGGTAAGCACCTTTCGTGTATCCCTGGTTCCCCAGGTGATGGTTGCTTCTTAACATCGGTACAATTTCCCGCTACACCCAACCACACATCCATCGAGTCTCCGCAGGAAACGTCGGACAAAGTGAGCAAAGTCATCTTACCTTTGTTACCCGGATCTCCATTCATCTTGCCCATGTTGATTGGATAATCTGGCCAGAGTGACCATGTGGTGGCTGGTGTCTTAACTGCCCTGTTGGATCTTAAATTCAGGCGCTACTACCCGCAGCTTCTGAGCGGAAGCACCCCCTTTTATACAACCTCAACCCCACTTATAACACTCTGTCGGACACCGAACATTACCCCCATTATAGTATAGTGGTTAATACAGTAGCGGCCCTCCCAACTTTGCCCCACTCGACACACTTCTTTATACTATTTTATGTTAGTAAGATGACACACTTCTCTTCCTTTGGTTACTTTTATGGATCAATGAATATACCCCTCTTTTTACTCAGTATAGTTCACACAAACATTCTCGTACCCCGTGCTCCCAGATTAGTATTACTAGTCCTGTGTTGACTTTAACAGAATCTTTTGTATCCTACAACCAGTGAGGATTTTTTCCTACAAACACACACCTAAGCAGATCATTGATTGGTTGGTTTTGCATAGTAGAGAACGAGTGATTAGTTCATAGTGGTCTCATCAGCTAATCGTTCTTAGCATTCACGGCTGCAGTCAGTTGGGCTTGTTTAACCAAGCTTTCTGGAGCATCCATAACTGGTAGCATGACCTCGATCAATCTGATCTTGTCGTTGGTAGCAAAGGCGGGATCAGAAGCCAGCGCTCAAACTCACCAGTGGTAGAAACTCTGATGGACTCAGAGGTAGCGTCATCGGCACCAAAAGTCTTCAATATGGTTTGGTGATTCCAGGATTGAATGTCATTGTAGGAGGCCTTCTCACCGCGAATTAATCTCTCAACGGTGTAACCATCGTTGTTCAAGACAAAAATGTAAGGCTTCAAACCCCATCTGATCATGGTGGAGATCTCCTGAACGGTCAATTGCAAGGAACCATTACCGACAAACAGAATACAACAAAAAGAATCTTCACATACTGGCTTCTGAAACTTGGAGTCACGCGTGGGTCTAGCAGTTTTTTTCCCCAATATGTGGAATATCGAAGCGAAGCCTGTTCCCTGATCCCCGACTCCCTGGGGAACGCCTTGAAGGTCGCCACGGCTGAGGGGATTTCGGAAAAAAAAACATCACACAATGAAAGATTCAAATCACTGGACGGGATCAATCATCTTGAGAATCTCGCTAAGTTCCGCTCGTGACGTTAACAAATTCGAATCATTTTTTTTTCGGGGTAAAAGAAAAAGAGCAACCAAGAAGATGACCTCAGCCGAGCCCGTCAACCAAGAAACAAGAGATCTCTCGGGCCTTGGAATCACAATAGCCGCCCGCTTGGCGCCGGTAGTGCAGAGGCTTGGCTGAGGGATCAAAGTCAGCCAAGAATTGTGGCGAGAAAGCAACCTTATCTGGGGGGTATCGGCTAAAATATGCACGAGGGCCACTAAAAGTGGACATCAGAGACGCGGGTAATCGCAGAAGTGGTCTGCTGGGGTGCGCTAATTCCCCGGCACCGTTATCAGCCTCCTAACCCGAATCCCCCTGGCGACTGCGCTGCCTGAGACCAGATCTGAAAGCTGCAAAGGATGCTTTCAGAACCTAAGAAGCCAGTGAGGATGCTGTTCCATTCCCTTACCCATGTTCAGACCAGTTCTCGAGCAAGATAGGAGAGTTTTCCCCCCGCGGGGAGAATTACCATGTCCGCACATGTGGGGTACATGCTTCTTGTTGGCGCGGTGCATGAACCCGCATGGTCTAGGCTTTCCCGTCCAGTTGTTCCCGATTACTGTTGAACGTTGGCCCAAAATCTTAGATCGCATATAAATATGTTTCCCAATCCACCTTGACCAGACTACTGCAAATGTCCCTATCCCTACCCAGTCCAAACAAGTAACAATGTCCGCCTCGAGCCTCGATAAGACCTCCCCAAATGAGGTCGCTCACGTCATTGACCTCAGCAACCTCACCACTGAAACCAGACGCTGGTGGAACGTTCCACACTTCAGGGCATTGAACTTCGCCATCTTTGTGATTACCCTTGCATCCACGAACAACGGTTTCGATGGATCCCTTCTAAACGGTCTGCAGTCTTTAGAACACTGGTCTCCAGCAATGGGCCACCCAAAAGGCCACAAGTTGGGTGCCCTGGCGAACGGTACTATCTTTGGTGGTGTCCTCTGTTTCCCAATTGCACCATGGATCTGTGACGGATTTGGCAGAAAGAAGACCATTGCTTTTGGTGCCTTTATCACCGTCGTTGGCGCTATGCTCCAAGGTGCGTCCACCGGCTACGCTTTTTTCTTCGTCTCCAGAGTGATTATCGGTTTCGGTGCTGGTATCTCGGCCGTGGCCGCCCCAACTTTGATCTCTGAAGTTGCCTTCCCAACGCACAGACCAATCGCTACCACATGTTACAATATTTGTTGGTATCTGGGTGCTACTGTCGCTGCAGTCGTAACCTACTTGACAAGAGTCATTGACAGCAATACATCCTGGAGAATTCCATCCTATCTGCAAGCCTTCTTCCCAGCGGTGCAAATCGCCTTGATCTTCTTGATCCCAGAATCCCCAAGATATTTCATCGCTAAGGGCCAGCTCTCCAAGGCCGAGGCTATCCTCAAGAAGTACCACATCGGCAACTCTGAGCAACCAAAGGACTTGGAGTTTATCCAGTTCGAGATGAGAGAGATCGAGTCCGCATTGGAGCAAGAGAGAATCCACTCCAAGCAATCTGGTTACAGGGACTTCTTGAGAATCCCATCCTACCGGAAGAGGCTCTTCTTGATCTTGTTCATGGGTGTCATTATGCAGCTGTCCGGTAACGGTTTGGTCTCCTACTACTTGAACAAGGTCTTGGACTCGATCGGCTACACCGACTTGACCCAGCAATTGAAGATCAACATCGGTTTGATGGTATACAACTTTGTCGTCTCCGGCATTGTTGCCTCAGTGGTTGGCAGATTCAAGAGAAGAACCATGTTCTTGACTTGTGTTTTGGGTATGCTTGTCTCCTTCATTGTCTGGACCGCCTTATCCGCTATCAACCAAAAGACACACTTCGAGAACGGTTCTCTAGGTAAAGGCGTCCTAGGAATGATCTTCTTATTCTACTTGTCGTACAACATTGGCGCCAACGGTGTCCCATTCTTGTACATCACTGAGATCTTGCCATACCACGTCAGAGCAAAGGGTTTGAACATCTTCCAGGTCAATATGATGGTTATTTTGGTCTACAACGGTTTTGTCAACCCAATTGCGATGGATGCTATCGATTGGAAGTACTACATTGTCTTCTGTTGTGTCTTGGCCATCGAGCTCGTCGTCGTCTACTTCTTCTTTGTTGAAACCTCAGGCAGAACCCTGGAGGAAGTTGCTGAGGTGTTTGGTGACGAAATCATTCAACATGGCGATCATGACGCTACTATCCACGACAAGCACTTCATCGAGCACGTTGAGTCTGCCTAAGCTCCACCTATGGAGGTAAGAGATTGAATGCCTGAGTAAATAGTTGTCAATGAATTTTAGTTTTTATCCTTTTATCCAATGAATGCCTTGTACGGTTTCCACATACTAGCTACAAGTGCAAGATTACATTGTAATTTCCCATTTTACTCCTCGTTGAACTCGATGTTCTCCATCTTGTAGTAGTTCTGGGTATATAGGTAATCCTTTCCAACAGGCACAGATCTCTGCTTGATGCAACTAGTGTCAACCAAGTCTGGGGTCAAATCGTCAATCTTGTTAACACCAAGAAGTCTCATGTTGAACTCTAGTTCTGTCTTGAGCAATTGGACAGCACGACGAACGCCAGCTTCTCCATAGGCAGAGTTGGCGTACAGGAACGCACGGCCCAAGCCGACACCTTTGGCACCTAAACATAGTGCTTTCAAGATATCGGTACCACGACGGACACCACCATCGATGTACACTTCAAACTTCTTTTCATTGTAGTCCTTTCTCTGTCTCAGCAATGGCATGACCTCAGCAAGCACCTCGACCGGAGCCCTGGTGAAATCCAGCTGACGGCCGCCATGGTTGGACAGCACAACACCTTGGCAGCCGTGCTCGAGGGCATGGAACACGTCCTCTTTTCTTTGCACACCTTTGATCAAAATCGGCAGCTTGGTCAAAGTTCTGATATGGTCCACATCTTTCCAAGTCAAGGAAGGGTCAATGAAAGTGGACAGGGCCATGGCAGCACCTTGGGATCTGTCCATATCGGTGTCCTCGTCGAAGACATCGGCATTGTCCTCAAACTTCATCTTCATGTCTTTCTCACGGCGACCCAACGAAGGCGCGTCGACAGTGATAAAGATACCTTTCATGCCACGCTCCTCGGCATGCTTGATAGCTCTTTCAGTGACGGCACGGTCAGTGTTAACGTAGAGTTGGTACCATTGCTGCTGGTCTTCCTTGACACGGGCATCAGCAATCTCATCGAAAGAGCAAGATGCAAGGGTGGAAATCATCTGGACACAGTCCTCCTTACCTGTACCTCTCGCGATGGAAACCTCACCGTCTGGATGGCCCAGCTTGGCGAGCGCGGTGGCACTGGCGTAGAATGGCACCGATGTGGCATTGCCCAAAAACTCAGTGGATGTATCCACTTTGGAAACATCGACAAGGACCTTTGGGTTGAAGAAGATGCGGTGGAAGGCATTGTGGTTCTCTCTGAGTGTGATCTCGTCATCGGCAGCTGAAGCGTAGTAGGCAAGTGCTCCGGGCGAGAGGATCTGGCGGGCAATGGTCTCAAAGTCGTGCACGTTGATGACCTTAGAGAGCGGTGGCTTGCGCTCAATGAGCTCCTGGCGGGCAATCTCCTCTGGTGTCAGTTCTTCCGGCACCTCCTCAAACTCCCCAACTAGCGGGCCGAGATGTGCCTCTGGCGGTAGGAACGCGGTGGTGGCGTTCGGTGGATGGATTGGGTTGAAGATCTTGGAAGCATCCTTACCGGCGTACTTGAGCAGGACTCTCTGTCCACCAGGGTGCTTTGGCAGGAAGTCTGTGAGGTCGTACACCTGGCCGTTGAGGACAACCCACAAATCATCCGCAGTGTTGTGCTGGGAGACAATCTCCGGTGTGAGCTCAATGGTGCGTGGGTCAACATCCAGGCGGATTGCTCTGTTGTCGCTGAGGGCGAATGCTGTTGTGAGGACTCCCGCGGAGAACAGGCCGGCGAGGGCCCACTTTTGTGATGACCGCGAGGCGGTTGAACTGGCAGTGGTAGCCAATGCGCGGCGGCACACTGGAAGGCGTCGGGCGGGGCGCGCGGCCCTAACGAACTGATGGCTGAGCCTGTTTCTGAGCATGGCAATGAGGAGACAACTCAATGCAGCGCAGCGCGCGCGATATGGGATTTCAAGGGCTTTTTATACCGAGATGGACCCTCGAAAGGAGGGAGAGGAGAGGAGCGTTCTGCAGCTTACGTCAGAAGTGTGGAGAAGTGAAAAAGGTAGTAGGAAACCCCCACAAACGGCGGTCACTGTGAAGGGAGAAAACGGGGAAGAGAACGTGGGGGTTCCCATGCAAAATGCTTGATGTTCGCGGGAGACAGACAGGTCTATCGAGATCTGAGTTTGTGAGTTCTGTGGTGGGCGATTGCCAGACTGACCAATCACGGCGCGCGAAATCTAATCGTGTGCGACATGTCCACTGATCTGGGAAGCGAGAGGGAAAAAAAAAAAAAAAAGCTAAGCGTTGTGATTGGCCAGTCCCACGCCAGTCCCACGCCAGTTAGATCCCCACTTAAACCCGCGGGAGGCTTCTTCTCCTACAGAGTTCGCCGTTTTCCAGCGTCTGTCGGCCCTGCTGGGACGAACGGAAGCATGGGGGTTGCTCCAAACAGAAACGTTTCCCTAACTGACCTGACGTTTTTTTTTTCCAGTAGGAGGAAAAAGGCGTGGGGAAAAGGCCCGAAACCGTAGCCAAGGCAACGACAATCGTACAGTCATTCCAAAAGTGCAAATTGACAAACCCCTGTAACAACAACTGGCTCTACGCACACATTTATTCTTCAACACGATTGTTCTCTATCTGACATAAGTGGCATCAATCTTTTGTACCTGCGGCAAGAACATAATCAGCTTTCTTCTGTACGCTGTTGGATTCTGCAATTGCAGAGGATTGCCTTCAAAATACACCGTGTCAAGGTCCTCGAGTCCCTTCAACTCCTTCTCCACCTCATCGTACGAGGACACCTTGTTATACGAGAACCATAGGTCGGTCAGCTCTTTCAAGTGTGATAGGTTCTCCAGATGCTCGATCCTGTTCGAAGTCAAGTCCAGCGTGGTCAATTTGGTGTTGTTCTCCAAGCCTTCAATCTTGGAAATGCCATTGTGCGAAAGGTAGAGCTCCTCCAGGTTCGCCAGCTTCTCCAGTCCTTCAATCTTGGTGATGCGGTTCGATTGGATCGATAGCACCTTGAGGTTCTGCAACGCTCCCAGGTTCTCGAGCTTGCCAATGTAGTTCTTGCCGAGCCAGAGTTGTGTCAGGCTCGTCAGACTGTCCAGGTTCTCAATCTTTCTCACCCTGTTGCCACCAAGCTCCAAGTTACTCAGCTTGGTCAAGTTCTCGAGGTTCTTGATCTCCTCAATCTTGTTCTGCACAAAGAAGAGATTCTTCAAGTCCACCAACTTGTCAATGTTCTTGATGTTTCTGATTTTGTTGAACGACAGGTCGAGGTCCCGCAGCTTACTCTTCTCGTTGAGATGCGACGAGATGTGTTTGATTCTGTTGTCATAAACGTCAAACTCCTCCAGGCCATCGCCCACATTCTTCAACTCGCCCATGGAATCAAGCAGGTTCTGTCTCAATACCAGCGACTTGAGCTTCTTGAAACGGCCGAGGCCCAGGTCCTCCATAGATCTGATCTTGAGGTGCACAAGCTCAATGTACTCTGTGTCGTCCTCGAGCTCAGCTGTCAGGTCGGCATCGGCATCAATGGTCTCAGGGTGCGTGTCTGGCAGCACCTGGCCCTGGATCGGTTGCTGCGGCGTGTCATTGGCCACTTCTTCCACTTCTGGCTCAGTGTCCTCGTGCTCGCTCTCTGTGTGGCTGTGCTTCTCGCTCATTGGATACCACTCGGATGTTCAGTGGGTTGCTCTGTGTGTGTGTATCCCGAAAAGGTGGCAAGATTTAATGGGCGCCCTCGGAAACAACAAAAACAGCCACAAAGCCTACAGGACACAAGGGCAAACAAAACATAACTTCATTTATATTATATACACAATGTCTCCCAACACCCATACAGTCTCTCTCTCTCTCTCTCTCTCTCTCTCTCTCTCTCTCATCATAAATAAGGGTACGGAAAAGTACGGTTGGTCTAGTGAGCATCTGGTCTGGCAGCAATGATCTCAACAATCTGGCCCACAGTCTTGACCTTCTCGGACTCCTCGTCACTCAACTGCAAGTCAAACTCATTCTCGACATTGACAAGGAACTCGGTGGCATCGAGGGAGTCCAAGCCTAGGTCAGTGGCAAGGTTGGAGGCAGCAGAGACCTCGGAGTTGGCCTTGATCAGATGGGAGTTGGCCTCAGCGATTCTGCGGGTGATCTCGTCAGCGGAGAGGGCGTTGGCAGAGTAGAAACGGGCAAAAGCCGGGGCAGTGAAGCGGACCGGGGCGGCTCTGACGGTAATTGTTCTCAAAAGGGAGCGGGATGCGATTCTGAACATGGCGGGCAAAAAAAAAAAGATGCGGTTGGTGTCTTGCTAACTTGTCAGGACTGGTCGTCTTTCTTGTACCTCCTCCTCACCTTCCCAGTTTTTTGTGTTTTTTTTTCGAAGGGGGCAAAAAGTGGTTACCCGGTGCCGGCGAGCCACCCGTTGCTGTTTACGGAAAAGCTCTAAAAACCAACATCTGATTTAAGATACATTAAGTCAAAGGCTAAAAGTACAATTTTCAGTCCATCCTAGACTGTCTCCAGTTCTTCAAGAAATTCCTCTTTGATCCTGCCACACTTGGGTTCTTGGACGTGGCAGTGGATTTCCTGGAACTTGAAGTCTCGGACGATTGCGACGGAACACGCGTCAAATTGAGCGTCGATGTCGACACTGCTGAGGAGATTCTGTTAGGTGTCGTTGTTCTCGTGGAGCTGTTTGTAATGGATGGGGCTCTGAAAGTACCACTGCCTCCATTTGATTGTGTAAGGGATGAAATAGCTGACGACAGTCTTGACGTGGATCCACCAGTTGCGCCTGATTGAGAGAGAACCGATTGACTGGAAGTTCCCATGCTTTGCAATGACGACACCTTTGACAAAGTCATTGGTGTGGAGTCTCCGCTCTTGTCCTTGTTCTCAGCGTAGTCGGCCTCCAAGTCTCTGACAGAGAGACCAGTTCTTTCAATCTCATCGGCAAAGTTCTTCTCAAACAGCGCAATCATCGCGAGGTGTGAATCACCGAGGCTCATGGGCACCATCTTACCATGAACGAGTAGACATCTGTATAGGCAGATAGCCAAGTTGTCGAAGGCGTGGCGCAAAAGACTGACTTCTTGGTTTGCCTCCTCGTCTTCTGGGTCAATTTGAACCTTGAAGAACTGTCTGTACTCGCCAATACCACCATTAACTGGCGCATTGACCGTCCCGGACAAGTCCCTCGACAACTCATGGAAGACGGGACTCGTGCTGTATACTTGATTGGACAGTAGAAGCTTCTGTGCACTCGACTCGGCGTTGACAAGGTCCTGGGTCTTGCTACTCAACGTTTTCAAGGCGTTCTGGATTGGGGACAACTGGATGGTGCTGACTGCCGCAACTTCGCTTCTATTCATCAACGTTGGGAAAACATTGAACGTCTCAAAAGTAGTCTCTTCAACCCACAAGTCCAGCACATTCTTGGATTTCTTGAGCACCTTGGAAGTGGTGAAGAACTTCAAGTCCTTGTTTTGCATGTACATTCGAGCTGCACGCGACAAGTCTCCATAGTAGTTGTTGAAATCTGTCTGTGGCTTCACTGACATGATGTTGAGGAATCTTCCTGGTGGTGGGTCAGCAATGGCAGCCAGAGCCTTATCTTCAGACATAACCTGCGCACCAGTGTGAAGTCTCAACAGTCTGTTTTGCATAGACGCAATGTGCTCAAATGGTAGACCCTCATAGATGAATGATCTGGAACGGACAGTCTTTGGAAATCCAAGACCAATAAAAGACACCTTGAAGTAAGATGGGGTCTCACGGTTCAAGCTGAGAAGTCTGCTGTAAAGATCAGATAATTGCTCATGAACAAAGCTCAAGCCAGCAAGATTGAAGTTGACCTTGTCGTATGCGTCAGCCAACTCCTTGTACACCAACACCGCCTTCTCAAGCTTGCCTCCACAGATCAACTCTTCCGCAATACGTTTGTAAATTCTCTCCTTTCTCTCAAACGCGGTTTCTGCAGGGAATTCTGGTTTCGTTGAAACAGGAAGCATCTCTTGGAAATCCCAGTTGATATTGGATGCCATCAACTCCAGAGACAGGGCTGCCTGAACGTGATCACCCTTAAACAGGTTTTTCTCATACAAGTCATCCAGTTCGGCATTCAACTGCTTGGAGTTCGTCACACGCATCAACTGTCTTGCAATGTCCAATTGGTAGAAAGTTCTCTCATCATCAAATTCAGAGCCACGGGGAACAGAGGTGTAGTCGGTCAAAGTCTCAAGATATTCAGCAAGATTGGTGATGAAGTTGTAGACATCGCTGAAGGATTCGTCTTCTGGGTCCATTCTCACAGCCATCTTGAGTCTCTTGATGAAGTTGATCTGCTCATATAGACCAGGTTTGTATCTGCCTGATTTGTAAAACCTGTCCAGTCCAAGCATAATTCCCTTCTCCACTTCTACCAATTTGCTTGGGATTGGATCCTCGCAATTCTCCTGTACCAGTAACTCGGAAATCATTATTGTCCATAGCATCTTGACTCCGGTAATCTGGCACAAAGAATGTCTCTGTAGACACAAGATGATCAACTCATCCAAAAGGCCGTAGTCATCCTGGATGAACTCAGCATGGTAGCCTGCGTTCCTCCGGACTTGGAACCTAATGTAGTCTCTCTTGAGGGAATCCCAACCTAGGCAGTCCCACGTCTGGCCCAGTAGCGATGAGCAACGCGTTCTGACATCACCAGCAATATTCCAGGATGCCTTTCTCGGAACGATGGACAAGTGGCAGATACTGGCTGGGTATGAAGTGGCAAGTGAGAGAACAGATCTTAGATAGCGGGACCATAGTGAACGGTCAAAGGAGTCCGATTCGGATGGGACAGGGATGTGGTCCCTTATCATGCAAAACTTGATCAGCTCAGAAGCACTGGTTGCAGCCTCAATAAACAGCGCATACAAAGAAATCCATTTCTGTGCTGGGAAGAATGAAGATTGGAGAAGCAGTCTGTTTGTCTGGATGATGGCGAGCAGGTCCTCCTTGGAAATTGCACTGCTGAAATTTCTCGATGAGTTGAAGATACGGTCACCTTGGCATTGCTCAAGTACTAGAAGGAGACCCTGAGAGGAGTTGCTGGTCACATTTTTGGCCACCTTGGTGATGAAGGAGTAGATGACACCAAGTTCCACGAGGATCTCAACAAATACGACGTCGTAGATAATGGAGTCGGTGATAAGCTCTGGGAACGGGTATGAGTTGGGGAAAATGTTCGTATAATTTCTCTTGCTGGCAAACAGGCCCTTGCTTCTAGCAAACTGGTGCACCTTGACAAATAGTCCTGAGATGATTGGAAGCAAGCGGGACAGGTTTCTTGGGAGTACGTAAAGGCTCTCCTTTTTCTGGGCCAGAATGTCCCAGCACATGTTAGAACATGAGACTAGAACAGAATTAGCGAGTCTCAACACATCCGTGTCAACAGTGACCTGGGAGTCACCGTATGCGTCAATAGCCCAGTTGATAGATTCAGCAAAATATCTGATGGTCTGGTCTGGGATCTCATCATTACTGAAGATGAAGCTCTTCAATAAGCGACGAACCAGTAGCAACTTAGCAACCATCATCTCGGTTTCCTTCTTCATACTAGCTTTTGGGTCCAGGGAATGTTTGGACTTATCAATGACAAGTCTCTGGTCAGTGCGGGTGCTTACCGAGTTGATCAACTTGATAGCAAACTCAACAACCGCGTCGTCTGGAAGGACCTTTCTTAAATGATCCATTGTAAGGTCTGTGTACTGAACAACCAACAGTTGATCAGGCACCATCGAGTCGACTCTCATCATGACAAAGGAGCATAGGCTCTGGGACAACTGAGACCAGGCATTCTTGAACTCGTTGACGTTGGTAGGTTCAACAAGAAGCACAGAAACACTGACAAGCAGGGGAAGGATTCGGGAAAGGGTTCTGCCAACAAACTTCCATTCAGATTCGGCCTTCCCAAAATACTCACCAGCCAATTTTATCAAATCAGCTCCAATGAAGCATTTCTTCGATTGGTCTTCCTTGACAATCTGCTCAGTATAATCGTTGAACAAGTAAGTATATTGCTCTTGTCTGGCAATGACAATATCCAATAAGTGGATATAAGAGTAAAAGGCAGCTAGTCTCAAAGATTCCAACTTCAAGCTAATGGCAGTCTTGATGATCCTAGCCAGTTTGTACAGCAGCTCCTTAAAGTACTTGATGACTTGGGGTAGAGTCGCTTGGTTGAGCAACTTCAGGGCTTCAATAAGCTTGTCCTGTTGGTCTGGAAGTGGGAAAAGTCTTCTCCAGTTCATGATCAAGTGGAAAGAGTTCTCAATGTTGAAGGTCTTTCCAACGTACTCTGAAGTAACCTCGATAGATCCTTCAACCTCCTTGGTTGTTGGGTTAGTGAACGTGATGATCTTGTTTCTGCCGTACTCATGAATGGAGCCATTTGCGGAGACAGTGAAGTCGGCGACAGCACGAAGTTCGTAGTTAACAAACAACTTCAAGGTTAAAGTTTCATCAGGCTTGACCTTCTCAAGGTTGCTTATTTTGATCATCTCGCCAATGACTTCATTGGATCTGACTGAGGTGAAATTCCAGACGTCACCGAGGGGTTGGTTGGTGGCTTTTGAGATGCTCACTCTGGATTCCGGATTCTCATTAATCAGTTGCACAGATACTGAGTCACCAGGAAATGGTGTAGAGTTTCTGGTGATGTTGACCTTTCCCAATTGCACGTACAGTCTGTCATGTGGCTTCACAAGTGGATCAAAGAAGTTTGTTCTGATCTGGAAAATAGGAGTCTTGAGGTTAGCATCGAAATCGCTCGCAACGTTGTCCAAGTCATCTTTGAACTCCTTGATTGAGACAACCAATCTTTCCGCTCTTTGGTTGACGGCGATACCCTTCATGGAACCAGAAATGATTCTATCTGTCAGCTCACCCCAACCAAAGTTCATGTTGGAGCTATCCAGCTTAGTGTTATCAGTTCTGTTAACAAACGAGCTGAACAGCTTGATTGTAAACTGGTGAGCCTTTCCCGACTCGAGGTTGCCTTGATGTCTTGAAAAAATCCTGGAGATCTCAGTGACACCAGCAACAAGTCCCCTTCTAATCATTGGGAGTGCAGTGGTGGATGGGTTGCTGTGCGCAACCTCAATCTCCTCTGTAATAATGGCCACCAAATAGATTCTTCCGTTGTCAACCTCAGTACCAGGAATGTTTCTGAACAGAGCTGCGGAGATCTTATCCAACGAGAAATCTGTGGAGTGTCTAATATGAATTGCGAAAGCCTCAGTCAGCCTCTTCTTTGCAGTTCTCAGGAATAGATATGCAGTCATTCCGATGAACCCCTGTGGATTTAGCTGTGAACTTCCTTCAACATCCTTGAAATCCACCAAAATCTGAGATGGCGTGACAGGGTTGAACTTTGTGATTGGAACAGGCTCCAGAAGCTCATCAAAGTTATTCAAAACTGGGAAGTTTGGTTGCAACGCAGTGCAGACTTGGTTCATGGCAATGACCTTTGGGATAGGCTGTTTTGCAAGAGCTTCTGGTAAGCAGTTGTACAGTTCGCCAGATCCGACATCTCTTGCTGGCAGCGTCTGAAATCCTGATGGATCACTCTTTAGTTCGGATGAGGTTTCTGATTTAGAAGCAAATCTGTTGAGTCCCTTGGATGAGAGTAACTTGGAGACCTTCGTTAGCAGTAGTGACACTTGCAACTTTGCCTCTTTCTCCTCCTGGGCTGTGAACAACTTGTGTTGGAACTTTATACGCAGGTCGTTGAGCTCCTCGAACAGTTCACACAGCTTCTGGAATAAAGCGTACTCTGATATGGAGTACATGGAGAAGATATAGGAGCACATCTGTGCCAACGAAGGCAGGATCTCCTCCAACAAGTCCGTCGTGGTCAACCCGAGCACTGGCAGCGTTGCTCTCCCGTCATTGTCCCCAGGTGGGGACTCAGATCTTTTGCGCTGGTACTCATAGATTGATGTCAAGCCTGGTCTCTCAATAGATGGATGGCTGAAATCCGACAAGGCTGGGGGTGCGAAAGTTGTTGCCGGAGGCAGTCTTTCCACGATCTCGACACAGGCAAGAGGGACAAGCACAATGCTCACCTTCATCTCCGGTAGCTTCTCCATGTCAAAATCGTTGCCAATGAAGTCTTCAGGCAGTGCATGTACAATGAGATAGGCCTTGGCCCAGTCGGCATCGTTGGTCTCAAAGAGGTACACCTCATCACCGTAAGAAAGGCTATGATGCAGCGGAGTAAGCTCCTGGTCTGGGAGTTCCTCGGAGGGGTTAAAAGACTTGATGATCTTACCATGGGCAATCATGGGCAAGGGCATCCACTTTGAGTCCTCGGGGGCCGAAGAGTCCATGGTTCCAGGTTTCGTGCAGGGATGAACTCTGGAGTTTTCCAGTGGAAAAAGATCTCCATGTTTTTTTCCCTGTTTTTTTTTTATCGTTCGTCATGCAGGTACGCTGTGAAAACTGTAACCAGGAATGGAACGATCCAAAGAAAGAGCGAAATGACATTATAACTTGTAAGTTCAGTATCAATTGGGCAAGCCGCTAGTCTTTCAATGAAACCAGATGTTGCCAGCACAGGCCTGGGGGTTCTCGCTTCTAATTTTCTTGGGACACAGGAAGCCAGGCAGGTAACTAGTCAGGCCCACGCTTCTGAGGAAGCGTAATCAAACCGAGGGTGCATAAAAAGAAGGATATCACAGGCTTATAATGATATTAACTTCCCCGCTGAGTCTATTTGCGGTTACACTCAGGGTTCTTTGGCAAAACAATTGACAAGGCGCACAATTATGTCGTAACTGATTGCACCGTCGTATAGCCGTCGTACTTTGTGAAGATGTTAATAATTCAGCAAATATTAGAGAATTCCGGATGTGAAACCAGCTGTCTGTCCCAGTTAATGTTGAGTCTGTTCAATGATATTGCAACAAGGGATTATCAGCTGCTACTATAGTACTACTGTTTTATATATTGCAATATGGTTATGTCGCGTATTACTTATATTGTTATAATATGTTATATGTATTAATGCACGAGTATCGTCCTATTACTAGTTCAACAAATGGTTCCTCCTATTAACATATTCAGTACATAATTCAGCGGCAGCGTCCCCTCTAATAAATCTCCAGCGCTTATTGCAGCCACGTGTACCTCCTCACTTAGTCCCACGCCGTTACCCATACTCCTACTACAGTGGCATTGCCCGATAGTTACCCTACTCGATACGTTATAACTAGTAATATTATTACTTACCACATCAACATTATATCCATGTATGCATGTATTTCAGCGCCATAGACGTCAATAATAAAGCGTTTGGATGAATAGTCGTAAGAATCAGGTTCGTTCGGGAGAATAGTGTACTAACTTAACAGACGAACACACTTTCCAAGGAACATTGAAGCCGACAGCTAGCATCAAATATCCTTATGATGTCTTCTTTCCTTTATCCTACAGGAAAGAGAGCCGGTGGTTGGCCTTGTCCTGAAATTTGTGGTCCGCAAATCCAGAAGCCAATTAGATTCCCCACAAACTGAGAGGTCTCAAACTGTCAAACGCTGAATGACGGTACAGTTGTACATTGATTACAATGATCCTGAAGCTTTAATGATCATATTGAACTAACTTGGGGACCGTGTCATTGGGCTTTATAGGGACACTGGCAAACACAATATCACCTTTAGTCATGTTTTATTCGCCTTCAATGCGTTGCTTCTTGTTAGGTCCGTCATCCGCATGCTCCTCAGTCTCACAATCTATCCTCTCAAGCTCCTGAAGGAAAAACTCAAGTCCTTCCTTAGCAAATGCCTGCATATTGAACGATCTATCCTCAACCCTGCCTGTCTTGAAAATCTTTGACTTTTCACCTTCTGGAGTAGCAATGCCGAGGTAGACAGTTCCAATATCCTTATCAGCAAAGAACTTGTTGGTTTCTGCCCCATCACGATTGCTGATCAATGGACCAGCAACTCCAGTTTCGGATAGTACATAGGTCGAACCCAAATCAATTCTCAGATTCCTGGCTAGCCTCAGAACAACCTTTTCAGATGGCCCAGTGTAGCTATCAATGTCCTGCTGTGACCAACCTCCCAGCTTCAAACGGGATTTAAGACTGTATACGAGTGTACCACCGTGGAACCACTTGGAAGCACCAGCGACAGATACCAAGTAGGCGGACAATAACCCACCGCAAGCGGCCTCAGATACCGATATCGTCTCATTACGCCGTGTGAGAATGGTCGCTATTTTCTGAACAGTGGCTGTGACGTCCTCCGGGGGAAATGACATTGGGCAGTTGGCTGTTTCTGCGGTTGTATGCCTTGACATCGCATCTATATTATGAATTCAGGTGCTCCAAGGCATTCATGGCCCCGGGGGGTTCCCGCGACCAGCTAATCCGAGGGCGAAACGCCAACTTTGGTCGGAATACCTAAATGTAAACAAACATCAAATCTGAAAAATCCATCGAATGTTGGCATTTTGAATGACAAACCATTGCAAGGAGCATAAATCACCAGATCACGGATTGTCTCCAATTTGCTGAGATTGTGCATCCCAATCTTCTCTTCGAAGCCGATCTTTTTCCCTTTTTTTTTTTTTTGTTTTTGCTAGAGAATCCTCTGCTTATCCACCAGATCAGATTCCCACTGCTCTTGCACCATGGCTCCTACAGAACAGGATCTGAAGGCGCAGCTTTCGGACATCCAGAAACGTTTGTCTGAGGCCACGTTTCATCCACCTAGTAGGCCTCTTCGGGCTGAACCGGGCTCGCCTAAGAGCCAGTCCCCGAATCAGCACAAGCCACACAGTCCAAGCCAACTGAGCCAGAGCGTCAGTGTTGGCGGTGGCCCTGATCACAACAAGAAGTCTTTGGCCAATATGCTCTCTAAGAGAGAAAAAAGAGTGTCTCTTCCTGTACTGGATGTTTCCAGATCCCCAACAATCAAAAGCTCGGGCAAAGATATGGACTTTGTTGTTGGCCTCAGTGAGAACTTGCTTGTTGAATGCAGAAGACTACAAGCTGAAAACCAGCAGAAGACTGCTCAAATGAAGGAATTAGAGAATGAATTTGAAAAGATCAAATCAAATAACTCTTCTCTTCTAGCTAAATTGAACGATACCACCCAAGCTGAAGAGAGATACAAGGATTCAAACTGGGAGTTGGAGTTGAAGTTCCAGCAGCTGTCGCAGGAGTTCAAGACCACCAACGAGAGCCTTGCCCGTTCTCAAAAAGATCTTGCCAAACAGATTGAGCTCTCTAACGAGATTCGCACTGAGTTGGAAGAGGCTCGCTTGAATAAGCATGACATTGAAAAACAATTCACCTCGAACAAAGCTGTGACTACCAATGAGATCCAGACTTTGAAGGAACACGTTGACGAGTTGAATGATGTTAACTCAAACTTGAACGATGAGATTGAGGAGTTGAGACAAAAACTGGAATCCGCCAATGTCAAGACTAAGGACTCACCACTTTCCAACATCCCAATCCTTGCACCAACTCAAGATTCTGACTCCGAGGAGGAGTATAACGAGCCTAATGTTTCACCAGTAAAGATGATACCCACCAATAACATTGTGTTAGAAACCGAACAGCTGCAGTCTTCACTGTCTAATGCTCACCAAACCATTGCCAAGCTCAGACAGCAGATTTTGAAGTTGCGTTCCAATGAGCTCAAGACCAGATCACCAGAACCACGGGCCGCAGCATCATCTTCAAGAAAGGCACCAAAGAATCTCAAAGAAGAGTCAGCTCCACTCATCAGAAATTTTCCAGTTCTGGGTAATTCAAAAAGATCATCTGTTCAGGTATTCGACGACTCAGAGACTGAAGGGGATGAGTGGGAAAACTTTGAGGGAGATTCTACCTTTGCATCTGTGGTAACCCCATCAAAGTCTTTTGTTCGAAGACCCACTTCTATGACCTCTAACGAACTGTTGGACTCAGACTCAGATCTGGATAGCGTTCAGAACATCCCTGCTGCCCCACTTTCTGCAGAGCTTCCTAACTTGAAGATTGAGGATGTGGAGAAGTATGCTGAAGAGCACAGACTTGTTCTGGTGCCTACTGAGGATTACCAGTCCCTTAAGGCCAAAGTTGCATCTCCATTGAAGAACTTCAAAGAGGCTGACATTGTCTCCAAGGCAAAGGAGAGGGGCCTAAATATCTTCTCCCAGGCTGAATGGTCGATTCAGAATAGTGAGCTTCAAAAAGCTAAAAATGAAGTCAAGACCTTGAATGACCGTTTGCTGATCGTTTCTGACACCGAGAAGAAGTATGCCAAGGAAGCTGCTGACTACCGAGTCAAATTGGAAGAAGCCCATGCCACTCTTGAGACCGATTCCACCAAGATTAAAGAACTTGAGTCGAAGGTTTTGAACCCAGATGCCGCTTCTATTAAGCAGTATGCTACCGAGAACAATCTTAAGATTGTGCCGGCATCGGAGTTTGAGGCTTTGCAGACCGAAGTTTCATCTTTGAAAGGTAGACTTGCTAATCCTACCCCTGAATTCTTGACCAAAACGTCTGATTCTCTTGGAATGAAGGTTCTTCCACTTGCTGAGTATGGCACGCTTGTTTCCGAATTGGAACTTCTTCGAGAATCGTCCAAACAGTCACAGGCAGCTAGAGCTGAGTTGGAGAGCCGTATAGAACAACTTGGTGAATCCTCAAAATCCTTGGAGTCTGAGAAGGCTGATATTGCAGCTAGATTTGAAGCTTTGAGTTCTTTAAGTGAGAAGTCTAAGGATGAGTTCGATGACCTCTTAAAATCCAAGAATGACATTATTGCTAAAGAGAAGCAGGACTTTAGTGACTACAAGAAGCAGGTTGAGGACGAGAAGCAAAAACTACACCTCAGAATAGTCGCGTTGTCTTCTGATTTGGAACAACATGTCTTGAGCAAGGAGGAGCTAGAGACTAGGTTGAGTGTTCTTGATGCTGAGGTGTTGGAAATCAGAATGAACTCCAAGGACTTGCAATCCCAGCTTACAGCTCGTGAATCTCAGGCTCTTGAGAACCAGTCTGCTACTAAGGAATTACATGCCAAGATTGCTGCTCTTGATTCACAGGTGATGGAGCATAGATCTACATCTGAAGACTTGAGATCTCAGCTTGATGATGCTTCAGCTACCCATAAGAAGGCCATTGAGCAGCACGCTTCTACTATTGAGATTTTGAATGGTGAATCCGAAAAGAAACTCAATGCTTTGTCAGAATCTTCTTCCAAGAAGCTTGACGAGCTTTCTCAAGAGATCCAGAGGCTAACTGCTGCCAATGAGGAGCACTCCAAATTATTTGCCCTCGAATTGAAGTCTAAGGAAGAACTGCAGAATATGATTAATGAACCATCCTTGGACTACATAAAGGAGAAAGCAGCGGTTCTTGGACTCACCGCGATTGAAGTAACTGCTTACGAGAAACAGCTGACTGAGCTAAATTCTGTAATTGAAACCCTGGAAAGAGATTTGGAGTCCAAGATCAGCGATCTGTCTTCAAAGGATATCGCTCATACTGAAGTTGTGGCGAAGCTGAAGTCAAACATTGATAACCCTTCATTGGACTACATCAAAGAGAAGTTGGCCTTCCTTGGTATGACATCTGTTGAAACTGAGGCATACCAGAAGGAAGTTGACGAAAAGAAGCTATCTCTTGCTGAGAAAGAAGATGCCGTTGAAAAGAACAGAATCTTAACTGAGAAGCTAGAGTCTGCCAAGGGAAACATTACGATTTTGAAGAACGAGGCAGAGCACCCATCTCACGAGTATCTGGCTTCCAAGGCCACAGATCAAGGATTTGCCATCATTCCTAAGATTGAACATTCCTCACTTCTGGAGAGATCTAAGAAGACTGTTTATGATTTGGCATCTGCTGAAGCTCTGAGTGTCTTGGAGTCAACCAAGTTGAAAGACCTTGAAGCCAAAGCCAATAATCCATCTCTAGACCACTTGAAGGAACATGCCTCACTCCATGAGCACCTTTTGATCCAGTCTCACGAGTATGAAGATCTTGTGAAGAAATCGAAGAAGTCTATTCAGGACCAAGCCAAAGAGCAGAACTTGATCTTGCTCAAGCCTGAGGAACATGATGAGCTGAAGAGAAAAGCAGAGACTCCAAGCGTGGAGGAGCTTAAGGATGCGGCCTCATCCTTCGACCACAGACTTATTTCTGAATCTGAATTGGCCGAGTTGCAACAAAAGTCCAACAGAACTATTCAGGAGTTGGCTACTGAGCAACAACTCGAGTTGGTTTCAAGTGGGGACTACGCCGAGCTTGTCAGAAAGTCAGAATCCCCCTCTGTTGATGAGGTTGGTATCTATGCTGAGAAATCTGGATTGGATCTGATTCCCAAGGAGGACCATTCTAGATTGAAGCAACGTGCTGCTATGACTGTTGATGATCATGCTCGAGAGCAAGGTGTTGTTGTGGTTCCAAAAGCCGAGTATGCTGAGCTAAACAGAAAGTCCTCGAATCCTTCTCATGAAGAGATCATAGCGCTTGCTGGCGCGGCAGGATTCGTTGCTCTTTCATCAAAACACCACTCTGACCTTGTGTCCAAATCTAGCAAAACAATCACTGATCTTGCTAAAGAGTCGAAACAGGTTGTTCTCGATGAACGCCAGTATCAGGATCTTCTGGACAAGATTGAGTCTCCTGATGTTGAATATTTGAAGCAAAAGGCTTCTGCTATATCCTATCAGGTTTTAAACTCATCAGACTTTTCTGCTCTTGTGAAGAAATCTGAAAGATCAGCTGAAGAGGTTGCCCAAAGTGAGGGGCTTCTTGTTCTGACAAAGGAGAAGTTGAATCTTTTGAAGAACCCTAACAGGGAGAGAGTGGCTGAGCTTGCAGAGTCTCTTGGTATGGTTGCTGTTCCACAAGAAGAACACGAAGCGTTGCTCTCAACTTCCAACGCCCCTACCTTGGATCACCTTTCTGAGAAGGCTGATATCCTGGGTTACAAGATGGTGTCTAATGTTGAGCTATCAGATCTTCAAACGGCTGTTTCTTCTCCATCCAAGGAATTTATCATGAAGAATGCTCCTACGCATGGTCTAGTTGCAGTCTCTCAAGCTCAGTTTGAGGAGTCTAAGTCTGAGTTGGCTACCTTGAAGAAAAATCTTCTAGATCAAGACTTGTTAGTGGAAAAGGTATCATCTGAAGGAAATGTCGTTTTGAAGCAAGCTGACTATGACCAATTGTTTGAAAAAGCGAATCGGACAGTTGATGATTTGGCCGCAGAGCAAGAGAAGGTTGTCCTGGACCAAAGAGTTTATGAGTCTTTGCTTGACCCAAGTGAGGAAAAGATTGCAAGTCTTGCCGACAAGCACGAGCAAGTTGTGGTCTCCAAGAGTGAGTACCAGTCCTTGGTTCGTGAGCATGAATACCCGACCCACGACCGTCTCAAGGAGAAGGCTGAGCAGCAAGGACACGTTTTGGTCTCAAAGAGTCACTACGATACCATGAAGTCCAGTCTTGAGAAACCATCTGAAGATTACTTGAGAGAGAATGCATCATTGGCTGGATTTGCTTTGCTGCAAGAATCTGATCTTTCTCAATTGAAGGAGAAGGCCTCCAAACCAATTCAACAACTTGCAGAGGACCAAAACCTTGTTGTTTTGACCGAGAAGGAAGCAAATGAGTTGAAAAACCCTGATCGTGCCACTGTTGTGGCTGCTGCTGCTGGATTTGGTCTGGCAACCCTTGCCACATCTGAGTTGGTTGCATTAAAGACTTCCATTGAGAGCCCAGACATAGCTTACCTAGAGGAGAAGGCTAAGGCTCAATCTCAAACTCTCGTTTCTTCTGATGAACTTGCAGAGTTATACAATATCAGAGAATCCCCGTCGGCTGACTTCTTGACTTCAAAGTCTGCTTTGTTGAGTCTTGCTGTTGTTCCAGTCGCCGAGCTCACCCAGCTGAACGCTCAAGCTGCCAAGACTGTTGAGGATCTTGCCCAAGAGAGTAACAGAGTTGTATTGACCCAAGAAGAGTATAAGTCACTCAAATCTCCATCCAAGTCGGCTCTATTGGCGATGACTGGTGCTTTGGGAATGGTGACTCTTGCTGCTTCGGATCACCAAAAGTTGGTGAAGCCTTCTAAGTCAGATTTGCAGAAGTTTGCGTCATCACAGAATTCTACCTTGGTTCCAAACCATGAGTTGGATGATCTAAGGGTTAAATCTTCAAGAACAGTCCAAAACCTAGCCGAAGAGTCCAATTTGATGTTGATTACGCCTGCAGAATATGAGGAATTAGCGAAGCCATCGACCCAACGCCTAATCGAAATGTCCACAGCTGTTGGGCTGGTTGCTATTCGAAAACAGGAGCTGGAAAGTCTAAAGAACCCCTCAGTTGACCAAATTCGAGAGGACGCTGCCAACGCTGATTTGGAGTTGATCTCCAAGGCCGATCTTTCCGATTTGAAGATCAAAGCTTCAAAGACTGCAGAGGACTTGGCTAAGGAGACTGATTCAGTAGTTTTGAAAGCATCAGAGTACAAGCAACTTCAAGAGCCATCTAAGGAGACTGTTTCGGGATACGCTGCAAGACTCGGCTTAGTTACATTGACACAAGAGGACCACAAGATCCTCAACAACCCATCCAAGGAAGTCTTATCCGCTGTTGCTGCTCGTGAAGGATTGAAGGTTCTTGAGAAGTCTGATTATGAGAGTCTGCTGAATCCATCGAGAGAATCCATCGAGCACAGTGCCGCGAAGATCAATGCGATTGTGGTGGACAAAGACGAACATGAGAGCCTATTGAACCCTGCGAAGGAAGATGTTGAGTCCCATGCGGAGAAATTGGGTTTGGTGATTCTAGACAAAGACCATCATAAACAATTGAAGAATCCAAATAAGGAGACCATCCAGAAGCTCGCTCAGGAGAAAGACTTGGTTGTCCTTGACTCGCAGAAGCACAAGAGTTTGGAATCAACCGTTACCAATCCAGGCAAAGAGTTCTTGGAGGCAAAGGCCGGCATGTTGGGCTTGGTTGTTGTTGAAAAGGACCAGTTTGATACGTTGTCTCACCAGGCCACGAAGACCGCCGCAGATCTTGCGAAAGAAAGTGAATCAGTTGTTGTGTCAGAGAAGGAGCTTCAAACACTGAAAAACCCATCCTTAGAGCGCTTGCGCACTTTGGCTGAGGAGAACAACCACACTATTTTGCCTTTTGATGAGCTTGAAGCCATTAAGAGGCCATCAGTTGAAGTCTTGACTCAAAATGCTCAAAGCCTTGGCTTTACTGTCATTCCATCAACGGAGCACTCCAGACTGGTGAACCTTGCCAATGAGCCAGACCGTGATTTCATAACCGAGAAGGCTGGGGAGTTGAACTTGGTTGTCGTTCCAAAGGAAGAGTTCGAGAGTATTTCTTCACAGGCCGCGAAGAGTATCGATGAGATTGCTAAGGAGAACAAATCAGTTCTTTTAGGAGAGGAGGAGTTCAGAAACTTGAAGACTCCTTCCTTGGATCATTTGCGCTCCCTTGTTGAGTCCAATGACCATGTTGTTGTTTCCTCTGAAGAGCTAAAATCATTGAAGAATCCATCTGCTCAGACTCTTGAGGAGAAGGCGAATGATTTGGGATTAGTCGTCCTACCTAAGGATGAGTACAAGAATGTTTCAGAGAAGGCTCTAAAGACTCTTGATGATCATGCTAAGGAGTCAAACTCCATCGTTATCCCTGAGAAGTCATATGCTGAACTTGAGAACCCATCCATTGAGCGTTTACATTCTTTAGCTCAGGAGAAGAACCACGTCATGATTCCTTCAGATGAGTTAGAGGCAATCAAGAATCCAACTGTTGAGTCTTTGAATGAAAAGGCGGAACTTTTGGGTTTGATAGTGGTTGATTCTACCAAGCACAAAGAACTTTTGGCACATGTTGAAGAGCCTTCAAAGGAGTTCATTGAGACCAATGCCTCGAAGCATGATCTTGTGACTGTTCCTGTTGAGGAGAAGGACAAGTTCGTCAACAACTTTTTGGAGTCCAAAAATCTCGTCTCCGTTTCCAAATTTGAGTTGGAGGACTTAGAGGCTGGAAAGTCCTTAGAGCTTCCTGTGATCACCAAGCGCTTGGAATCTTTGGGTCACGTTGCTGTGGATTCCGAAACCTTCAAGAATATGTCCACAGACATAACTACTGAGGAGATCCTTGCTTTATGTGAGAAGAAGAATTTGAAGGCAATTGATATGGAGGAATACGAGAGATTGTCTTCTAACCCATCACAGTCGCAAATCATCACCCTTGCCGAAGGTGCTGGTCTTGTTGCCATTCCAGCTGCTATTCTTTCAGAGCTCAAGAGCAAGTCAGAGAACCCAGAACATTATGTTGTCAACAAGGGCTACGTCAAGACCGACGATTTGACATTTGACCAGTTACAGGAGATTGCATCTCGTTTTGATTCAAAGCTGGTTGCTAAAGATCATTGTACTAGAGTTACCACCAACACCAACAACTCAGTTGCTACGTTCACTTCCACAATTAATGAGAGTGAGTTCACTGATGCATTATCCCGCGTGGTCTCAAATGCCTCGACTCTTGGTGGCGCTGTCCCACAAGAGGCTAATGATGATCTTGAGGGCGTGAATGTTGAAGATCTGAAAACGCTTGCATCTCGTCTCGGTTTCAACTTGGTTCCTGTTGGTGATGATACTGCTAATGCCTCTGTTGGTGAAGCGGATGAGAGCACTGTTTTACAGGATTCAGTGGATGAGAGAGAACATTTGTCCAACAGAGCTGCTGTATTTGGTCTTCAGGTTTTGTCACCTGAAGAGATCCAGGAGTTGCAAAAGCCGGCGACAGAGCCTGAGTGGACATTGGAAAAATTGGCCCTTGGAGCTTCCGCTTTGGGTATGACTGTTGTTGATTCTCAAATTTCTTCTGGAGTTTTAGCAACAGAGAACGCTGAGAAGACAAAGGCTCTCTCTAGTATTCACTCTCCAGCTGTCCCAACCGCATCTGTACCATTGTCCAAGTCTGAGATTGTTGCCAAGGCACAAGAGTTTGATCTGGTGGCTATTTCCAAGGAAGAATTGGAGTTATTGAAACAACAAGCTCGTGGCCACAGAGATTCTGTTGCCGACTCTGAGTACTATGAGAATGAAGAACCTAAATTGACTAGAGAGGAGTTAGAGGTTAGTGCCAGAGACTTTGGTCTGTTAACCATTCCTGAGAATGCATTCGTTGCCACGAACGTCTCAAGGGTGCCTGACGTCAACAACTGTGTTGTGTTGCCAATCACGTACTACAACAAATTGACCAAGTCTGAGGTCTTGAACCTTGACAAGATCTCTAACGAGGAACTTCAAGCCCAAGTTGCAAAGAGAGGATTTCACATGGCATTTACTGACCCTGATCTCAAGGATCAAGTTACTGGTCTTTCCAGAAGGGATACTATCACATCACTTTCTTCCAATCAAGCAAGAAGAAACCTGGTGGGATCCGCGGAAAATGCGGTTAACTATGAGTATGACCATCCAACTGCACGTTCTGCTCGCTCCAGAGGCAGCTCCAGAACGCCCTCCATTTCTGTTTCAAGAGCTGGTTCAACAAAGCCTGCTTCTCGTGACTTCTCTGTCGATGCCGGGATGTCTTTGATCACCAACGCATCTTTGACTGAGGCAAGAATAATTCCTGCTCTGACCCAAACAGTCATTGGTGAATACCTGAACAAGTACTACCGCCGCCTGGGAGCATTGAGCTCAATTTCTGAGACGAGACATGAGAGATACTTCTGGATTCATCCTTACACAATGACCTTGTATTGGTCAACTACAAACCCTGTCCTTGGCAACCCAACCACCCACAAGACCCGTGCTGCTGCCATTATTGGTGTTGAGAGTGTTGAAGACAACAACCCGCTTCCAGCTGGTCTCCACCACAAGAGCATTGTCATCCACTCCCAGACACGTTCTATCAAGATCACCTGTCCGACAAGACAACGCCACAACATCTGGTACAACTCCTTGCGCTATTTGATTCAAAGAAACATGGATGGGATCGAACTGGATGAAGACTTTGACCGTCTACTAGAAAACCACAAGATCTAAAGTCTTGAAAGGAACCTGTATAATAGATTAAATCCCGAATTATAATTTTGTTGATCAATGTGTTTCACCCTCGTCTCGAAAAAACTATGTAAAGCAAGCCAGAGAGAGAGGTTTTTCTAAATGCTGTGTATGTGTCTATAAATTACTTTGCGTTGGCGTCACTAACATCGAATGAGTAGCCACGGGCAACACCGCCCTTTCCCTCCTCCACCAAGGCACCATCCTCATCCAGATCCTCATCCATGTGGAAATCAGAACCCAAACCAGTCCATTCCCTGTTCTGCAAATGAATGGCAGAAGTCGACACGGTGCCTCTGATTGCGACTGTCTGTGAGAATGCTTTGACCAATTGGCCTTCATCCTTGGATGCCTGGGTAACTGAGTCAATCTCGAGATGCTGGATGCTTCTCAAAGGACGCGACGTCGAGACGTATTTACCCGTCACTGGGTTGAATTCCGGTGCCTCATGCTCACCTTCCAGTGCCACATCCTTCTCCCCTTGCTCCTCCTCTGAGTGATTGTCTTCACTACCATTATCACTAGCTAAAAAGTTCTCAAAATCAGTGACCCATTTGCCCGTCCAGCTAACCGTTGGATCCAAGGCCAACTCCAACTCATACGGGGTGATGATTGGTCTGTAGAAGTCATTGTTCTGGTCAAGCACGATACCACCTTGGCCACATCCAAGCACACACCACACGTCAATGCTTTCAAAGTTGGCAAGCTTGGCGACGTTAGGCTTTCCAACGACAAACATATAAGACTTCTTACCAGCCTCATTGATCTTGTTCTTGACAGACGTGATCAGCTCAGTGGTGTTCCTTAGCGACAGTGTGTTAACCAAGATACCTATCGTTCCCGCGGTACGTGAGACATGCATATATCTGTAACGCTTCATCAGTGATGGGAAAGGTCCTCCGTCCAGTGTCTTTGTGATTGGATCCAAAAGTGTGAGCGAGGCAAATTTGGTAGTGAGGTAGAGCAGATGAGGTGCCTGAGGCTCAGTGATATGGAAAAGATCGTATTCAAGTAGCTCCTCATCCTCAGTGACTTTGTTGTCGGTAATGAGGATTCTGTTGGAGTACCGTATCTCTGCTTTGGTTGGGATGTTTGAGGGCTGGAAGCCGACAATGGTGGCATTGTTAGCTCTGGAAAGGTTGACGTCTGCAAATGCAATATTTGGGTATTTTGGTTTCAACAGATTGTAAAGATTGGGTAGGTGTCTGGTGTAAGGTGCGTCTGACATGAGGACAACTTTTTGATCATTGTCAGGGTACCTCATTTCAAACTGCTCAAGAATTGCAGAAGTGTCAAGAACTGGCATTCCAAACACATAAACGGCAGGAAGCCTCTGGATAGCATTCATACATGCGTCCCCAAAGTGAACAACGATATCTGACTGGACGTGTTCCGCAGCAACTTCATCAATACAACATGAACTGTAGGCTGTGTCTGCCAAGATCCAGACGTGCTGCATGTTATCGTCAGCAGGCTGGGAATCGAGTGGATCAGAACACTTGCAGTTTGCGCAAGTCTTCTTGCAGTTATCCTCGTGGTTTTCCTTGCCCTGATGGCTATCCTCGTCGTCGCTGTGAGAGCCACTCTGTCGCTCCTCTCCTCTTCTGGCATCCAGAGCCACCTGCAGGAGCTTCACGACAATGGCAGAGTCCGGGACAAGACTATCCGGGAATTGCAGCGTGATTTTCTTGAACTTCTTGTTTCCATCAGCATCTATCTGCGAGAGATGGTGCGCTAGATCATCGACAGCGTAGTACTCTCTCAGTTTGTTCTCGAGGGACGAACCGTCCCATTGGCCAAGATAAGCTCTCTCAGTCGCGGCCTTTTCGTACCTTTGAAACTCAAAAGTATTGGAGTCCTGGTATGTGGATAAAGACGGAGCCACTGGCGCAGCACCGCTAGCGGAGTCTTCACTCATTCTCGGGTTGTTTCAAGGGTTCTGTTTTGAGTTCATGTCATCCCCCCCCCCTTTCAAATAATAAAATTTCTCGCTTAGTCACGGACAGCAGGGTAACCTCCATCTGTTTCTCCGCGCGCTCTTTGTTTTGCTTTGGCATACGTTTAAGGGGAGGAGAAGAAGGACAGAAAAGAGCTCATTTGTTGAAGCGTTGTATCAGTGAAACACTCGACAGACGAACAGTGAATACTGTTTAATATCCTTACACCCCAAATCCCTGTTTCAATTGTCGAACTATTGACCACTCGACTGCAATCACCATGTTCAGGCAAACTGCAAGACCCGCATCTGCAGACCACTCACGGCTTCAGACGCAAAGCTTCCTCGAGCACCCCATAAAGGACACTGAGATTGAATCTCAGTGCTTGGAGGTGCAAGAAACATGTGCACACGGATGCTGTGTTAATGAGAAGATGAGCGACTACGTTATCAGAAGGGGATTCCTGGACGGTGCCTGCTCAGACATCACAATACGAGCCTTTGGCAAAGATTACCCACTTCACAGACTCTTTCTTGATCGCAGTGGATACTTCTCATCCCTGTTTGGTGGACCCTGGCTAGACTCGCAGGAGAAGTGTGTCGATTTGGTACTGGATCACGATGAGTTCATCACTCAGGAGGCGTTCGAAGTGGCCATTGGCAGACTTTACGGCGTGCGACCAAACCCGGAACTTGAAGGAAGGATCAGTTTGAATTTGATTGCCGTGGGACAGTATCTAGATATCCCAGAGCTTGTGTGCTGCGCGACAGACTACGTCAATAACCTCCTCAGCTTCTCCAACTTGGATAAAGTGGCTGCTTTCGCCGTTGAGAAGGACTACGGCACCGCGAGCGAGAGATTAATTGATAGCATCAAGAGCATATTGTGTTCGGGTGGATGGTTTGCCGGTGTGAAGTACTGGGATGGGATTCCGACTTCAATTGTGGTGGAAACGGTGGGCCTGGATTGCTTCTTTGTCGAGACAGAGTGGGATCGTGCCGTGTTCATTATCAGATTAATTGAGAGAAGACAGAGGCTGAAACTTGTGTCTGAGAAGGAGATTGGGATGTTGAAGGACACATTGAACACCAAGGTTCATTTCTGTCATATGACGCCTGAGAAGTTACACAGGTTGGAGACATGGAGGGATGCCGATGGTGATATTCTTGTCAATCAGTATGTGCTGAGGGACGCGTTATGGTCAAGTGTCGATCTGCAGAAGAGAGTGTCGACTGCCCAGTCTGCGCAAGAGAGTCTAGGGCTAGCCATTGACTCTGAGACCCCGGCCAATGGAGAGGACAGCTGGTTTGTGCCAACACAGTCCGAGACATTCTACGGCGCGCCGAATGATATCAACAGACAATTCCTCTTGACAGCTCCGGTATCAACGCCAGTCTCGCAAAAAAAGAGTCCTGATGGCCCCAGGGAGGAGGAGGAGGAGGAGGAGGAGGAGGAGGATGAGGAGGACGATGAACCAGTTTTCCAAAGGCTGTACAAGACTTCAGCGATTCCACCTTTTAGATTCAGCGTTGCATTCACGGGTGTATCAGCCATGGAGGCGGATAAGAGGGTTTACTCCAAGACTTTCAAGTATGCTGGGTCGTACTGGAACCTTTACATCCAGAAGGTGCAACACAAAAAGGGGTTTCAGATGGGTGTGTACATTCACCGCGCTGTCAATTCGGTGCCTTCCAAGAATGGGATCTTGAACAAGGAGATGCAAAGATCCTCTGACTCGAGCATTATTGACGCGATGGATGAGTTGAGTTTGGGTGATGACGTTGCGCTTTATGACAGCAGAGGATCAGTGCAGAGTTTTGCCACTGCGTCCGAAGACACACCTGAGGTGGATGAGGACGAGTGGGAAAATTCTGACACTGCTGAGAACTCGTTCATGGAATACGAGGATAGACGAAGAGTCAGTTCAGTTTACTACGTCATTTACACCCCTTCACGGAAGGTGAAGGCGCAGCTGACTTGCTTTGCATCGAGTCCCGATCAGTTCAAGCAGTCCCAGAGTTGGGGATGGAAGAGTCAGAGCATGTGTTCGTTCAAAGAGGATGGTACGCTTGTCGAAGGTCAGGATGAGGTTCTCCGGTTTATGGTTGTGCTGGGAAATGCTTAGAGTTTTTATACATGTATAGAAGGCGCTTACAGAGTCTTCCATTCGATGGACCAGTCCAACTTGCCACCGGCCTGGAACGGGGCGACCACCAAGTCACCTTGGGAGATAACCTCTGGAACAACCTGCTCCCTTTTGACCAGGATACAGTGGTCTTGGCTGATAACGTCCTTGTCCTCGATGCCATAGAATCTCTTTCCAAAGTCGTTGACAAAGCTCTTCAAGTTTTCCAATTTGCCTTGGGCTTCAAAGACGTGGGCTAAGTATGGAATGGCGAGCGATTGGGTGTAGACACCGGCGCAAACGCCGACGTGAGTCGACTTGGCATGCAGTGGGTGTGGCGCTGAGTCAGAGCCAAAGAAGAAGTATGGCTTGCCCGAAGTGGCGGCCTCAACCAGAGCCCTGCGGTCTTGTGGCAGCTTTGCCACTGGCTTGCAGAAGTTGATCGGGTTGCCTGCCCAGCTGTCGACGGTCAGGAACAGGTGGTGGGCAGTGATGGAGGCGGAGACCTTGATGTCTTCTGGGGCCTTGCCTGCGTTGATCTTGTCAATGGTGTCGATAGCAGCCTTCGTTGTGCAGTGCTCAAGGACAATTCTCAGGTTTGGGAAGTCGGTGGAGAGCTTGATGAGGGCTGGGAGGAAGGACTCCTCGGCGTTGAGGACATGAATCTCTTCGCCAACTGTGTCGGTCGATGGCTTTTCACCGTGCAAGTTCAAAACCAAGTTTTCCTCCTCGAGGGCTTTGAAGATTGGGTAGAACTCGGTGAAGTCGTTCGGATCGACGCCGGCGGCCGAGTTGGTGGTGACACCGGCAGGGTAGCACTTGACACCGGCAACGGCGCCAATCTTAGCAGCCTCGTGTATCAGCTCCGGTGTGAGTTCCCTCGATAGGTAGAATGTCATCAGAAAAGTGGTCTGTGGCGCCAGGGCTTGCAACTTCTCCTTGTACGCAACGACCCTCTCGATGCTGGTGACTGGCGGTGACAAGTTCGGCATGACGTAGGCGATGGAGACACCGCCTTCTCTGACGGTCGGCGTGATGAGCTCCATCATCTTGCCCTCACGGAGATGCACGTGGAAGTCTGCGGTGACACCTAGGTCGACGGACATGCTGGAGTAAAAGCGGTGGTGGTGGCGATAAGGCTGTTGCTGGCGGCAAAAGTTCTCCAGATTTCCAGCGAATTTTTTATCAAGACTGTTCGCGAATGTCCTGATCAGTACTGGCTGATTGGCAACAATAAAACCTTGCGATCCCCTGTGTGCCGAGGCCGAAGCGAGCCTGGACAAAGTATAGATCATGGCAGAGAGTGCAAATGCAATGGTTTCTCTCCCTTTCTTCCCCAGTCAATTCCACACTTTTCAGACATTTAAAATGTCCAGCACCCAGAACTTTCGCGAAACACATTCCGAGGTCATCAGAAGCTTTTTCCAGGCAACCGGAACTCTCCAGGTCGATCCCTGTCTTGTGGCATAATAGCCCCTTGGATATCGTATCACATAACATCGCTTCGACAGGGACCGCAACAAAAACCAATCATGCGATTGGAGGACACTCTGTGCCTTCTGGGTAAGTAGAGCCAGTACTTCTTTATTTTTTTTTGTTTTGGATTTGCTTCAGTCGATAACTAACTGGCAGCAGCACTTGTCCCTTGGGCAATCGCCACCACACATGAGACCCTCTACGATAGTGCCCTATCAATTCTCCAGGGAATACCGCAGTTCTCACACAATAAACATACAAACTCCGACAACAGGATCATGTTCAACATCCCTGTCGACTACTCTGTCGAATACCACAACCAGGTCCAGGAGGAAATCAGGGCCAATTTGACAGCGAACCACACCAAGGCCTACTCGTTGCTGGAACAGGCGTCCCGACAGGGCTCTGTCGACGCTGCGTTCACACTCGCAGAGATCAACATGTACGGAAACTACTCCTTCCCAACCAGCCCAGAACTCGCTCTCCGGTATTACCATCAGGTGGCCGAGGCCACCACCAACGCCACAGCGTACTTCAACATTGCATTCATCTACTCGACAGGACTCTTTGGTGCTCTGCCCATAGATCAAGGGCGGGCCAATCTCTTCTACGAGCTTGCCTTTCAGCAGGGATCCCTCGCTGCAGGCTTGGCTTTGGGTTACAGAAACCTTCACGCTGTGGGCCTTCCCTACGATTGCAACAAGGCCACTTTCTACTACCAGTCTGTCGCTGATGTTCTGAAGCAGAAATACGACGAGGGCCCGCTTGGTGGATTACAATTGGACTCCTATGCAATACGGCTCGGCGATTTCAAAGGAGGTGTCTACGGGAAAGGTGTTGGGAACGTCAAGTCCTCCTTGACAAGGAAGTCGAACAGATTTGACTACCTGTTAAGTGGAAGTTATGCCGGTGACGAGAACCCATTGTTTGACTCCTTGTATTGGCTACTATTGAATGATTACGAGGGAAGCTACCTCAAGAAGAGAAATTTTGCAAGAGCCAGGACAAACGCGGAAGAGTTGCTGGAGAGAGCCGAGCTTGAAGGTCACTTGATAGAAAGCGACAGGAAATATGCTGCCATGGCCACATTCCTGCTCGGGAAGATGCATCTCAGAGGCGAGTCCACCCCTGTCAATGTCACGAGAGCCGTTGAATTGTTCAAGAGATCGTTAACCTTCCACCGATTCGAGGAGGCGAACAATTACCTCGGCTTGATTTACGAGTATGTGCCTGAGTTCAGGGACATCGCGAAGGCTAAGAAACACTACTTTCTCGCAACGACAACGCCGGCAGGCGCATTCAATTATGGCCGTCATCTGCTCGGTTCAAGAAATGCCACTGGTGAGACCTACATTGCTGCCGCTGCAGAGCACGACGATTTGAACTCTTTGTACAAGGTTGCCGAAATTCTCGTTTACCGAGAGAAATCGTGCGAGAAGGGACTCATGGCGCTAAAGCGCTACTGCGAAATGTTCTCACCGCTGTACACGAGCTTGGAATGGTCGCTTTTTGAATTGATCTACGAAAGACCAGACAATGCACTGCTTGGATATGCAATGGCTGCAGAGATGGGCCTCGAGACGGCACAGGCATCTGCCGCTTACCTACTCTATCAACTTCCAAATTTGTTTGAAGAGCCAACACACAACACTGCCGAAAGAATGAGAATGGCCACCGCTTACCTCTCGCGTTCCGCCGCCGCGGGGAACTCAGAATCTGCAATAGTCTTGGGAGATCTGTATATCGCCCTCGATGAACCAAACAAGGCCACGATTGCATACGAGATGGCTGCAACCAGAGGTGTACCACAAGCCCATTTCAACTTGGCCTGGCTTTATGAGTCGAAGGACTATGGTGAGCATGACTGGGCTCTTGCCAAGAGACACTATGACCTTGCGTTGTCGTATGACCCCAAGGCGTATATGGTGGTGAAGTTAGCCTTGCTCAGATTGAAGTGGCTTGAGTTTTGGGAAAGACTCACAGGAACAGGTGCCAATGTCAAGACAATAACTAACGAGGATTCTCTTGCAGCAGAGGAGGAGCAAAAGAAGCTATGGAACTGGAAAGAAATGTATGATAAGGTTCGCTCTCCAAACAGGGCCAATAACGAAGAAACGCCCTTGATTATCGACCAGGACGAAGCTGACACTGCAGATGGGATTGTGGAAGATGATGGCGTTTATGACCGCCTATCCACCTTGTGGATGATTTTCTTTGCCATTGTGGTCTGTGTCATTGTGAGTGCGTTGAACAGGGCCATGATGCAGATTCCAGTACGGGACGGTGCTGGAGCTGCTGCGCCTATTCCAAGACCCGTTCTTGGAATTGGAAGAAGATTCTTCTGAAAAGGGGGAAATTATTGCTTAATGATTATTATAAAGACTTCTTTGTAGTGGTGTTGTATTTGGGGAAAGATCCTCAAAGAGATCCCTGACAGTGGAGGCTGAGATTTCTGTTTGTTGTGGGGGAAGGAGGCAGAATTCTGGTGTGCCAGGATTTGGGTTCACTTGAAACACCTGGAGAGTTGATGGAGCCCAGATTGGAAGTAAGTCATATTGGTTAACCAGAGATTGGCCCCATCCCCATCCATAACTCATGTCTGGAGGATTGAAGAACTGGTAGTTGGCATGCCCTTGAAACGACATTGCCCTTTGTGATTTTGAGAAACAAACTGAGAGTTGCAAGAACTACAAGCTACAAACTAGAGTTGAGATACACCTCTGCTTTTTCTGTTTGATTGAGAACCAAATCTGGGGGTAAGTTCTAAAATACCACAGAAAAGCCCCTTGAAGTCTTTTATTTTGAGCTTAAAGCCAGTTACTAGGACAGACGTATGTGTAGAACTCCCGAACAAGAATATCCTTCAGTAAAGAATTGTCTCTGTTTGTTGGTTAATGGGCCCTCTTTGTTCACCGAGGGGGATCTTCTCAAATATTCAAATATTCTCATACTCAAGCGTTCAAACAGGATATCTTTACACTTCATCTATATTACACTTTGGTATACAGGCTATTCGTCAATCTGACCTGCACTCTCCCAGTTGCCATCAAGACCTTCTCTCCACAGAGTGACAACATTGTCACCACCACTGATGGCCAGAACGTTTCCAGATAGCGACCAACTGGCTCTCCAGACAACATCTGGGAATTTCTCTTCCTTTAGCAGCTTCTTTTTCCACTCACCACCTTCCTCCTGGGACCAAATGATGACTGTGCGGTCTTGTGATGCCGATGCAATGTAGGACTTGGACAAAACTGATGGGGACCAGGCGACATCACGGACCCAGTCGGTGTGGCCATTTAGCGTGTGCTCAATCTCGTAGTTGTTGATGGCTGTGGAGAACTTCCAGATCTTGACAAGGTTGTCCGATCCGCATGAAACGAAACGCTTCTCCTTGTCGCCTTCTCTGGTGACTGGTGGTGCCCAAGTCGCAGAGTTGACACCGATGGAATGTGCCCTGTCAATGACCAGCGAGGATGTGGTGCCGTCCTCCTTGTACTCCACAATGGAGATTCTGCCATCGGAGGATGTCACCAGCAATTGAGCACCGTACTCATGTGGAGCCCAGGAGACACTGTTAACGGAGGCTGTATGCACGCTGTGCTCAGAGATGACGCTCCACTTGTTTTGCTCCTCACGCCAAATGAAGACCTTACCGTCATAGGACGCAGATGCTAGGATCGAGCCAAATTTAGGATGGGCCCAGCTCACTTGCCACACCGGGCCATCGTGGCCAGTGAGTGTCTGGAGCAAAGTGTGCGTGTTGTTGTCAACATCGAAGATCTTGATTGTTTTGTCCGAGGATGCGGTGGCCAGACGGCGTCCGTGGTAGTCAAGCTGAGCATCGTGGATGATGTCAGTGTGGGCGTTCTCGATGGTAACCATTGTGGACGTTGTGATGGCTGATGCTGTAGGTTTCTAGGGCGCGCGCCTTCCTTTTGACACGTCAGTTGGCTTTTGTTGAGAGTTCAATTCAAACGCGTTTCGCGGACTAATCGAAAAAAATGTTACCCGGTTTTTGATTTCGATATCCGGTCGGCTAGCCGGATATTACGAGGGTGGAGGTGCGGTCTGTCAATGAAATGGAGCTATATCCTGGGATTGAGCAGCGATTGATTCGATTGGGAGCCATCAATTAGTTTGTGGGGATGTGCTAAAGCCCATTGACCACAGCCTCGATGATTTTTTGCACATCAGCAGCAGCAGCGTTGGCATACTCAAGCACTTCGGCGTGCGACGCAATGCCTTCATCCAATGCGACAGGGGACGCATCCAAAGCACTGGCTGGTGGGTCGACAACGCACTTGTTAGTGATCAAACTCAGGGCCAGGACCCTTAGCCCCGAATGTCTCGCGACAATCACTTCCGGCACTGTGCTCATTCCGACTGCATCTCCACCAAGGATTCCAATGGCTCTGGACTCGGCCCTCGACTCAAACGTTGGACCCGACGCGTAGAAGTAGGTGCCCTCATGTATCTTTCTCTGGACACCCAAATTATTGGCTTGTTGAAAGAATAGCTTCCTCAATGGTAGGTCATAGGCATCGCTCAATGGCTGGAATCTTGGGCCAAACTTCTCGAGGTTTGCACCGCGCAACGGATGGTAACCAGCAAAGCCTGGGATGTTTAAATGGTCATTGATGATCATGAGATCACCAGCTTCAAATGATCTGTTGATACCACCTGCAGCGTTGGTCACCACGATAATCTCGACACCCAGCTGCTTGGCCACACGGATAGGGAATGTCGTGTCGCGGAAGGCGTAGCCCTCGTAAAAATGCAGACGGCCCACCATGCACACCACAGGCACGTCATTGCTTCCAATGAGTCCAAAGAGCAGCTTTCCCTCGTGGCCTGGGACGGTGGATGTCTTGAAGCCAGGGATCTCTGGGTATGGGATCGAGATGCCCTTGTGGACCAGCTCAGCAATGCCACCAAGCCCGGAGCCACAGATAATGAGGACTTTGGGCTGGGAGAGATCAGGTCTCAGTTTAGAGCGAATTGCGGCCTCAGCAGAGTCAATTAATGCGTAGTATTCGTCGTTCATGGTGGTATCCTTGGGATATAGGGTGGAGGCGATAAGGATCTGAGTTACCCAATCTCTCTTTTTCCCGGATTACCGATCTGGGCGTGGCCCAACCGAAGATGACGTAAAAGTGATGCCTTGTCACCTTGTCTCTACCAATCGAACAGCTCTCTATAGAGTTATATTATTACATACATGTGAAAGCCGGTTCTCTATGACACGCCTTCAGCAGGCGCAGTCCAATTGCCTTGTGGCCAGATTAAAAGACCGGCCATTGTGTAATCACCTCTTTCCAAAGAGTCGTGCTCTAGGGAAGATCTGGCTAGTCTCAAGTACAATGGAACCTCCTCATGCACCGTCAAGGCAAGGTTCATGATCTTTTTTAGAGAAACATCCCTGTCAATCAACTTCTGGATATCCAAAGAGGTTTCGTTTCCAACGTATCTTTCGACATCATTGATCAGCAGCGAATAGCCGTCAAGCACCCCCACCGGTTCTTCCGACTTGGCCCAGCGCAAGGACCCCTCAACGTATGTAAAGTTCAAGGGTGGTTCAATGGAAGCACCAGCCTCTCCACGCATCAAGCTGACGTTGGTCTCCACAACACTGGCGAAATCCCATCTCGCAACGCCTGAGATGGCCAATCCAAGCAGGACACCCTGAAGCAACAAGGCAGACCATCCTCTCGTGGCAGTTCCAGGCAACAGAACAATTCCCAAGATGTAGTGATGCACTCTTAACCCAAGTCCAGGTATAAACGCGAGAATTAGCAGTCCCGTCGCGACGATCCCATAGAATACGGCGTATTTCACCAAACGACCAGACAGCCAGAGGTGATATCCCTGGATCAAAGCGGCAACGATCAGCACCGTCAGAATCAAGAAAACGGTGATAAAACTCCCGGGCATGTTTTTAATATCATGTGGAGTTAGTCTGTCCACTGGCAATCTGTCAAAAGTGACATTGGTAGCGACACCTGCCCAAAAAAGTGGGTACCAAAGGAACACTTTCCCCAAAGGAGACGATGGCCCAGACAAGGTTCTCTTAACGGTGGAGTTCCAAACAACGTAAAGTACAAATCCGAGAGGCAGCAGTCGTCCAAACCCAATGGATATCAGGTGCGCCGCAGTTTGCGGGTCATTTGCATCTGCAAGGAATGGAGGATCAAAAGTCAGGATGATCGTCCAGTATCCCACAATGCTTAACACCCAGAAGCTCACAACGCCAGAGGCCATATAAATGAGAGGGACACCGAGAACGAAGTTCACAAATAGCACGACAAAGCGAGGATCATAGCATCCTCCTATGTCCATTCCGTGGTCAAATCTCATGAACTTGAAGCTGGAAGGGAAAAAGCTGTCAAACCCAATGGAAAACCCAGTCCCGTGCTGTCCGTTCTGTGCGTCAAAGGAGAGCTTTGCCCCATCAAATTGCAGACGCACACAGCCTCCAAACCATGGGGACACGACACCAGAATGCACGGCAGAGGAGCAAGGGAAAGAATCACCGCGATAAGGGTACGTCAGGTCGTAGTCCTTCTGTTGCTTCTTTGGTATGGCTCCTCCGCCAATGGAATACTGCCTGTACTTCACCATCTGGTCCCCGACAGGAGTTGCAGAATACGTCCAGCCTCTGTCACACAACGCTGGACACCTGATGATCACCTCCTTTTTACCTGGAAGACAGTACTCTGCATCCAGCCCACACCATTGGTTCTTGTCAAGCCAAAAGGCACCGCCACCTGTGCACGACATGGTGATGACCTCCAATTCGGTGTCACCATCAGTGACACGTGGCCCTTCCCAGAGATGCGGCCCCAGAATTGTTGATAATAGCAGTAGCCATCCTGAGAGGTATGCCACGAGGACCAGCAGTCTCTGCCATCGCGGGTATCTTGCCCTGAACAAATGTGGGAACCTCTCGAAGGGTCCAAGAAGCAGATTGCGTGTCAAATCAGGTGCCGTGTCCCTTGGATTATCAGGACCGTTGATGCAGTTCAGGAAGGCGTCAAGTTTGGGGATACCCGTGTCCCACAGCACAGTTCTCTTCGTGATATCTCGGCCATAGGCAGAGCCATTAGAGTCCATTCTCTGCAGGGGAACAGAGTCCTCACTCTCGGGAGACAGTCGTGAGTAGCCATCCGAAGAAACAGGGACTCTTGACATTGCTGGCTGCTTTTGGATTTGGCATAGTGTAGTATCGAATGCGGAAGGAAACCCTGAGCCAAAATATCGGCACCGCGAATGTGGATGGATCCGTTAACGCCGAACTCGCAAAATGTCTACTACAAAGTGCCTCTGTTCTTGCCGGGGAAGTTGTTATTGATGAGTCTTTTATGCGAGATGGGGTCTCCAAGCATGCAGAGTATTGTCCCAACTCGTCGAACAGATAAGACCTTCCACTCCAGGGACCCATTTGGCAGCAGTGATGCCCATCAAGTGACCCGCATGCTTGAAACATAGTCCGGTTTCACTCGAGTCTGCGGCGGAAAGGTCGTGGATCTGCACTGTAGAGTCCTCGCCTCCAGACAAAAGGAATTGGCCTCTGTTCACATCAAAGTCCAGGGCTGTAATGCTACCATCATGGACTTTACTGGTTATGAGAGGGGTTTTGGTATCTCTGAGGTCCCAAATATTCAAACTGCCTTCGCCGTCGCCGGTTGCCAGGATGAAATTGTTGTGTTTGTTCACTGACAAGGAGTTAATGCCTCCTTTGTGATGAATGCCAGATTCAGTGCCAGAGTTTCCCTCACGGGTATCCACCAAGTTCCAATAATTCGATTCATTGGCAGCGACAATCAAAGAGGTATGACCGGCGACCCACTCAACGGCATTGCTGCCCCTGGCATCGAGGTGTGTCGTATTAATTGCACTCAGCTTCTCTCCAGCCTTGAAAGACTTCACGTCAAACGTTTTCAGCTCACCCCTCCCCGATACAACAGCCAGCGTTCCAGACACTTGCGTATTCCAAGCCATTGAGGTCACTTCATCCTGACACTTCTCAAGTCCGATATCGTACCATCCGGATCCAACGTTAGAACTCTGCTGCATTTCGAGATCCGACGCGTGTTTCGTCTTATCAATGAGGTAGACACCGCCTTTCGAACAACCGACGGAGATGAGGTCAGGATTATGAGGGAAATAGCCAAGGCAGTTGATATCGCCCTGTCGAGAAGGGATTCCTAGATTTTGCAATGGGGCGTGCTTCACCGTTGGAGGTGAGGTCTTAAATTCTTGTAACTCTGGATCGTAATCTGACAGCTTCACCTCTTGCTCTGAATTGACCTTCTTTAATGAATCAGGTATGGTGTATTTGCCTAGTCGCACAAAATCAACGTCCTTTTGGCCACCTGAGTGTAACGTTGTGAGCAATCTGAACGATACTGAGTCCCTGGAGTGTTCAAGATCCGGCAGACAGTCAAGAGCGAGTGATGGCCATACAGTATTATGCGTGTGCAAGTGTGTGTAAAGTTTCGGCGTGTTTGACTTCCACGAATGGTATCTTTCCTGTGTGATTGGATCTTCCATTAGTCAGTGTTCAGTTTTGTTTGAACTTGGTCGTCGAGCTTTATGGTGCTTTTTTTTTTTTTCCATGCACGCGTTTGTTTCGCGATGACGCGTCGCAGCTAAACTGTAGTCTCATCAGACATCGTGACACTTAAAATTCAGTTTAGGATTAATCAGAGTGGGTGGAGTCAGTTTTTTTTTTGTTCATCGTTTGGATGAATTTAAAAGGCTAAGTTTGAATCTGACTGCAATTCTGGTTCTGGTTCGACTACACAGTGTTCATTCCACTCAGACTGTTAGACTGATGTAAATTATTATGCATTAATGTATTTTCCTAAAAACCTCTTCTTCTTCTCTTATTCCCGATTCCAATAGTCACAGAAGTTTTCGGCTTCTTCCCAATACTAATCTGAGATGCGCACTTTTCCTCGTCGTACTTCTTCTTGTCCTCCTCCAATTCCCTCTCAATTGCTCGCTTGTTTGGGTTATCAGTTGCCTTCCTCTTCAGCTTGTAAAAAACACCGCCATACTCGAGAAGCCATTCAGGCTCAACAGAAGTGACCGTGGAGATGTACTGTTTGGAGGTCAACAGCAATTCATGGTACACGACAAACTCTGGGAGATCAGCCATACCATAGAGTGACGAAGTTGGATGAAGTTGTAACTCAATACCCGTTCTCAAGTTTAAAAACTCTCCTATCCTGCTCGATTTGCTAGCTGCCTGATGGAAGAAACTGCTTGCAATGGACTTCCGTACTGTATCCCAATCGTAGCCAGAAGACACAATGGGAACCCCATTTGATTTCATAATTTGCTCAATCTGTTCCTTAATCTCCTTTGCCTTCCTTAAAGACCGTGCTTGAAGGAAGTTTCTCGCACACCAGCTGTCACTGCACTTGTTGGCAGTCCACTGAGTGTACACATTCAGTAGCGTCAAGTGATCAGATTCAGGCACTTGAAACCTAGAACGAGCAACATCGGATTCGTCTTGTCTCTCTCTTGGTCTGTAAAAAATGTTTGGAACAGACAGCATAGAAACAATGGTGATCATCTCAAGAGAGCACTCGTTCTCTGCAGAGATCAGTAAAAGCTTGGACAGACTTGGTTGCAGGGGGAATTTGGACATTTTCAAACCCAATCTAGTTAATTTGCCAAAGTTGTCCAATGCTCCAAGTGCCCACAATTCATAAAGAGAGTTGACAATGGTATCCTTCGGTGGAGAGTCCAAGAATGGGAATTGTAAGAGATCATTGATCCCCAGAGATTTCAACAGCAAAAGAGTGTTTGACAGATTTGTTCTTTGGATTTCTGGAACGGTTTGTTGATACATCTCTTCTCTGGTGGCTCTTTCGGTGTACAATCTATAGCATGAACCGGCGCTGGTACGACCCGCTCTTCCCGATCTCTGATTTGCATTTGCAAGGGAGATTGGTGTGATTGCAAGACTTTCAAGGCCAATTTTAGGGTTATAAACTTTCAGTTTGGAGTAACCTGTGTCAATGACAAACTTAATACCGTCAACCGTCAAAGATGTCTCAGCGATATTGGTCGCCACAACACACTTTCTGTGACCTTCTTTTGCCGGTTCAAATATCTTTGATTGCTGTTCAGGAGGCAGAGTAGCATAGATCGGCAGAATATCCAATGGTGGAGGGTCATCCAGTTGGGAAAGCTTTTCCTTGAGAGATTCGCAAGTAACCTCAATGTCTTCTTGGCCAGTCATAAAGATCAGGATGTCACCTGGCCCATTCTGTAGATGTATACTCAGTGTCTGTTTCACTGCACTTTGGACATAGTCTTCAACAGCAAACTTTGAATACATCACCTCCACTGGGAATGTTCTCCCAGGAATGGTGAACTGCGGTGCGTTCCCAAAGAACTTTGAGAATCTGTCAGCATTCATAGTGGCAGAGGTGATAATGAGCTTCAGGTTTCTTCTTCGGAACAGAAGATTTTTGAACAGACCCAAAAGAACATCAGTGTTAAGTGTCCTCTCGTGCGCTTCATCCATAATCACACAGGAGTATTTTTCCAAGTCAGGATCAACCAAGATCTCTCGCAACAAGATGCCGTCTGTCATGTACTTGATTACAGTTTTGGAGCTTGTGACATCTTCGAAACGAACCGAGTAACCAACTTCATCCCCAAGTTTTACACCCATTTCTTCCGACACTCTCTTAGCGACAGAGGTCGCAGCGACCCGTCTGGGCTGGGTACAGCCAATGATTCCTTGAGAACCGAAACCATCTTCATTAAGGAACTGAGTCAGCTGTGTCGTTTTACCAGAACCTGTTTCACCAATGACAACAATCACCTGATTGTCTCTGATAACCTTCAGTATCTCATCGCGAGCTTGATACGCCGGAAGGCTTTTTCTCTGCTCTAGGATGCTCATCTTTATCTCCTCTCTTTTGGCCTTGTCACGCGAGGGGTTGGTTACCCTTTGAGGGGCTTCATTTACTTGTTCGCGTTGGTCTTTGACCCCTATGACTTTGCCAATGGTTGTCCCAGCCAACGCAGCTGAGTTCTTTGCCTTGATTTTCCTCTCTCTATCCTGTCTCATTTGCTGAACGAGGAGACTCCCCTGGCGAGCATGCACTGCCAGGTCACCCTGTGGGTCTCTCACCACAGGCACAGGATTCTGCTGCCTGCTCATGACTTGGTTGCTGTCAAGGAAAGGAGGCGTTAGCTGTTGTGTCACAAGTTGTACCTTGGCACGATGAGGCTCATCAAAGTCAGGATCTGACCGGTCCCTCAGAATGGTACCGGCAGACTGGAGTCTATTCTGCTCCCACAAGTCATTGCTCTTGGACTTAGCACCCTTCCTCGCCCTGAAAAGGCTCATGTCGATGACCTCTTCTTTGTTGACATAGGTTTGGAGATTTATCGGTACAAAAATTTCCTATCGGAATGGTTGGGACACACTTTGACACCACACGCATTTCCACACCCACCAAACACAGCATAGCTACAGATTGCTTCATGAATCTTCGTAGCAAGTCCAGCAGTAGCGTTGAAGATTAAATATAATTAAATAAATATGGGTATAGAAATAATGTAGCAATGTGGGTATCTTAAATATCCTCCTTTTCCTGCAGGTGAACATCCTCCAACGCAGTGACAAGTTCGTCATCCACCTGCTCTAAATCCATCATATCCTCCTCGACGGTCTCTGGAGGAATGTCACCACTGTAGCGTCTTTCGATTTCTTCCAGTCTTGCTTGCTTTTGCTCTTCAAACTCAATGTCATCCAATTCAGTTTGAGCAGCCAAGGCGATTGCGCGCTTCTGGGCCTTCAATTCAGATTCCTGCTTGTCTTTGATTTTCTTGATCAAAGGCAGGCTCTCCCAAGTGTCCCTGATATTTCCTTCTGAAGGCTCATCAAAGACTCTCTGGGCCTGCACCTCTCTTCTCTCAAACTCCCAAGGGAAAATTGGAGCAGGCTTCCAATGGGATTGGTTCTCGTCATGGTAAGGGGCAGAGTCCCAAGTGTTTGAGTAGGTCTTGGAAAGAGAGCGTGGGAATGATTCGGCTTCTGGCTTGCCGGTTTTTGGAGGAGCCTCATGTTCAGCGTCCCATATGTGAGAGTCAGGTTGAACGGTCTGGAAGAACTGGTAAGATTGTGGGTCAAGCAATGTTTCAGCATCGCTCTCCGGTTGAACACTTTCAACGATGTGATCCTCCTCCTCCTCCTCAACACGAGCGTAGTAAATTGGGTAAATTCCATGAACAGTCTTTTGAATGTCATCGTCGTTGCCAAAGAATTCGTGGTACTTTGACCACCAATTCTGTCTCAAACCGGCACGGTCGCAAACATCAAACCAGGGTTTGTTTGAACCAATGTAGTGCACCAACTTCACCTTGGATTCAAAGTAAGTGAATGCAGGCTGGTACTGGTACTGGCCACTTGGAGTGACGTTGAAGAGGAAAGGAAGTCTTCTCCAGGAGTGGTTTGGTCTTTCATCCAAATGGAAGTATTCATTCAACAGACCCTGATCAGCACCGTCAAAAGAAGGCGCGTTGGAATGCTGGATCTTGTTCAATAATCCCAAGTAGGTATTGACAGATGGCTTGATCAAGAACACACCAGAGTTGAAGATATCTGGCCAACCAGAATCAGGAGACGCAACAACCTCTGTCTCGGACAGATCTGAATACTCATCAAACACCGAAGTCACTGACTTGAGTGGTAAAGTGTCGGCGTCAAGGTAGAGCACCTTGTCAAATTCAGTCAACTTGAAAAGGTTGATCTTGGAAAAAGTCGGAGACAATTCGGGTCTCTCGAGCAGTTTGAGCTCATGGGAGTCGATCCTGGCGTGGATCAGCTCAATCGGAATAACTTGGTCAAAACTTTGCTCGAGCTGCTGACTTTCGAAGGGAGTGAGGCGGCAGGCAACCAGTACAACCAACTTTAGTGCGGCATCGAATGACTCCACCTGTCTCAGGGTTTTTGCCAGAACAAGTGCACCTGGCAGGTAGGATGCACTGAAAAGAAGAGTAGCTATAGCGTTCACCATATCGCTGTGAACTATCCAAAGCGAATGAGTTGTGGGCGTGTTTTGGAAATATAATAGAGATATAAAGGCAGCAGCAGCACCCCAGGTGCGGCCCTTTTCAAGGATTCCCGCGCGAAAATTACCACATTCAGGAAAATCCAAACAATGAAGCAACCAAAAGAACTAAATCTCACGAAAAGAAAGGGGTAATCTTACAAAAGAGGGGTACATTACGATTTTTTACCTTTCATTCATCTAAAAACCCATAGTATCCGTTTGTCTTAAATGCATGAGAGGTTTGGGTGTTGGTTAGGAGACGTCCTAACGGGAGTAGGTCCAGACGTTCTTCAACAAACCGTCTCTTTGAGCCAATCTGTTCAAGGAGTCGTCAGCCTCACCTCTGGATCTGATGTAGCCAGACAAAGCGTAGGTAGTGACGTCGTTTGGAATGGCTTGACCCTCCTCGTTAACGTTAACGATGTTGATTTGGACGGAAGCGTGATCCTTGGCCTTGATGATTCTGTTGGTGGCAGAGCACTTTCTTGGAACGTACAATTCGACCTGGTGGATGTTAGTAATGCTCTTGTAGCAGTTTCAGGAGAATCAAGGGCTTTAAATTCATAGTCAAATGTGAGAAGGGAAATCATCCCAGGGATGTGCGCCGATTGGGAGGAGCTAGCTGTCTTCAAGAAAAAAAAGAGCTCTATTTGTTTGGAGTACACTGGAACTGCATTTATAGTTGGAGCATATGGTGCACTGAATAGTTATTGGTGTTGTGACTCGTGTTGGGTCCGATGAAGCTATGTGTAACGGTAGTTGATGAGGCCTTGCTCGCCTGTTTTTCAATCTGTGTGCAGCTCGTGACTCTCAAACAATCCGATTGGGTACCTTGCAGCGGCAAAGTGAACGTAAAGCACTAGGAGATTCTCCTGTGGAAAATTCCACTTACGAGTTGACCCTTATCGTTCTCCATTTTGGCTTAGTTTAGTTGATGGTGTATCACTTTCCTAAATCAAGCTTCAATTTTTCAACATTTTTTCATTCACCTTGGAAAAAAAAAAAATGTTTGAGTATTCTTCGCGAATTTACATAATCTCTCTGGGTAGGATTATATAATCACCAAGCCCTACAGTAGCTCACGTGCAGATGTGATAGGGCTTTTCGTCCCAGAAAACATGTCACAAAAATTAATCGATTCGACAATTGTACGGAAAAGGACATCATAAATGCACAAATGGTAGTGTTAATATACAGATGCTAGTTACATTTAAAAGACAACCCGTGATATCACCGCAACACTCTCGACATGATGTGTCTGCGGGAAAAAGTCAAAACCTCTGATGCTTTCGATGGTGTAGAGGTGCCCATTCTCCGTTCCAGTGATGAACTTCTCCAAATCTCTGGCTTGCGAGTGAACATTGCAACTCACGTAGACAACCCTAGCTGGTTTGTAGTCCGATAACTGGTTCAAGAACACATCATCACAGCCCTTTCTAGATGGGTCAATAATAACAGAAGTCAAATCGCTTGGTGTGTCAATCTCATTGAAGATCATCTCGGCCTTTCCATCAATGAACTTGACATTGGTGACACCATTACGCTCGGCGTTGATAGTGGCAAATCTGATACTCTCCTTGGACACATCCACGCCGACAACCTTGTCAACACCCTTAGAGGCCGTAATACTGAACAGTCCAGAGCCACAGTAAGCATCCACAAGGTATAAGGGGGAATCAGCTGGTTTGTTTTGGATCTGGAGGTTGTCACACACGTAGCTGGTAACTGCTGGGAGGATCGAGTTGTTGTTTTGGAAGAATTCACCCGCAGAGAACTGGAATGTGAAGCCATTGATATACTCAGTGACAATCTGTCTGTGACTGGTGACACAGGACTTTACCAGAGAGTCCTGCTCATTGGTGGTGTGGATGAAGGTGACATTTCCCTCTTCATCTCTGGATGCATCCTCCTCGTTGGCAACTTCAGTAGTAATTTGCTTGTCCTTGGGGAAAACCCTTGTGTGCTCTCTCAGAAGAACAGTGACAGTCTTCTTGTACTTTCCCCATTCATTGAGGTACTTGGCTCTCTCGTTGTGCAGACCCTTGTTCACTATAGGGGTTCCAATCACACATTCCTCAATGTCAAGAGTCAGTTGGTTACCACCATCCTTAATGCAGCCGGTTTTTCTCCAGTTCTCTCTATTCTTTGCTCCAAATCCAAAGCTTGGACGGATCTCTTGACCAGCCTCATTCAGTAAAGGAATCTTTCCACCTCCACGTCTCTTGTTTTTGATATCAAAATGAGGGGTTAGCTTTGTTCTGTATGAATATTCCTTGGGTGATGGGTGTGTAGAACCAATCTCTGGAATCTTTCCCTCAGCCAAGAGCCTTTTGGCCAGATGGGAGTATGCATTGACGATGGTTTCTCTCTTCCATTGAAGCTGGAGATCGTAGGGTATCATCTGGTACTGACAACCAGCACAAGAGCCAAAATACCCACACTTGACAAGGTCGTCTTTTCTATCTTTGGATGGGGTGGTAACCTCCACCAAGTTAGCCTCCGCATGAGTTAGCATTGTTCTGAAGATCTGAATGGTTACGACGTCACCAGGGATGGCAAAGGGAATCACCACAAACTGTCTCTTCTCCCCATCAACCGGATTGGAAATCATCGCAAGACCTTCACCATTAGAGGTCAAGGCCTCCACTTCAACATTCTCCACTCTGCGATTGTAGATCTCGTAGACCGCTCTATCATTCAGGATTGCATGCATGTCATTCGAGATCTTCTCCAAAGTCAAGCCATGCTTTTCTCTCAAAAACTCGATTTCATGCTTCAAGATACCTTGGGGACCCATAGGGTCGACAGATTTTGGCTTGTACTTGATGATCTTCTTCTTTGGAGTGGCACCCTTAGGCTGTGGAGGTGGAGCACCTTGATCCTCGGCAGATTGGACTACTGTCTGACGCTTCAGTGACGGCCCATCAGAAAGTGGTGAAGGGGAATGATCCCTTTTGAGCACGATTTCAACCATGTCACAGAGCTTGTACACAGTGTTCCTTTTTTTCTGTTTGTTTTGATAGCTCATCACATCATGAAATTTTTTTTTTTTGGCACTTTTCCTCTTCACAATGACTATTACGTAAAGCCAAAAAGCTTTGATATGACTGGCTACGCTAACCCGAGAGATATCCAACGCTTTCCTTTCTCATTCATACGATATTTACAGATTCCGTGGGGTAAACACCATTTAATGTAATCATTAGAAGAAATTATTGTTGCATTGAACAAAGTAATCACGCCATAATGTAGTCATAACCCTAGGCATCTAAGGCTGCCCAGCCGGAGACGACAATACTGGCTGGTTCAAACTTCTTCAATACTCCTTTGGCAAACACAACTCTTGGGATGCCAAGCTCCACCAAGTAGTGTCTCCAGTCGCCAGCGTTAACCAAACCATTTTCATATGCAAGTGACAGACCTATTAGTGGTAGACCCACGCTGGCAACGTACTTGGCCCTAACGAACTCCTCATCAATCACACCTGAGCCTGAATCAACACCAGTAGGAATATCCAGTGACAGTGTTGAGATACCAGATTGGTTGACGTATCTAATCAGTGCAGTGGTAGCCTCACTGTCTTCCTGTGTCAGGTCACTTAGGTTGGTTTCGTAGCCATGCAGAGCATCAACCACCAACTCAGGGGAAAGCGTTTTGACCTTCTCTTTGAACTCTTGGAATGAAGTGATTAGTGCCGGTGCCTTAACCGCAGACCAGAGCTTGAGCTGTTCAAGAACCTGCTCGTCAGACTCATCGCCCTTTAATGGGACAGGGGAGAACAGAATAACCGACAGTCCCAAGTTGTGCAGTTGCCTGGCAACTGCAATTCCACGCGCACCGGCCTTGTTATTGGAGACAATAACGATGACAACCGGAGGAGAGTTGTGATTGTTGGCAATGCGCCCCACCCCTCCAAGGATCTTGACTATCAGTTGCTTGGTGTTCAAAGCAGAGACCTCTGTGAGGATTGAAGGTGAGTGACCGAGAACGTCGGTGCTGGTGGTTTCAATTTGGAGAAGTTGGATTGGAGTAGCAAAGGGGATGACCACACCGTTGGATGAGAGTTGTAGACCCTTGGGACGCGGGGATGACGGCGATTGAATACCCGTACCGGCATCGTTGGACTTGTTGCCAGCAGGGAGAACCATCTCATCGTGGTCAAACTTGGTCTTGACCTTGTTGTGGCCAACCAATCTGTCGGCAGCGGAAATGGAGTCACCCTCTTCAAACTCTTTCAAAGCCCACTTCTTGTTGAAGTCAGCGGTGGATTTCTCAAAGTCAAAGTCACCAGAGCTCTGAATGTGGGCGACGGAGTTTTCAAAGGTTTCGTTGCCAGCAACGTGACCAACGCCATAGCGGTCACGGTCTTGCTTCTCCTTGTCCTTCTTGGAAGTCGACTTCTCAGTGGAAGTCTTCTTCTTCTCATTCTTCTTCTTCAGGTGCGCTGGGACATCGATTACCTTCAAGTCCTCAATGTCATGGGCGTCCAAAGTGAGGGCTTCTCCGTTAACCTTCAGGAAAAGCTGCTTGGAGACGCACTTCTTGACCGAGCCCTGAATTTGCTTGCCCGATTTCAAAGTGATCTGAACCAAAAAACCAGCAATGGCGACCATGATGATGCGTAGAGTTGGTATATTGTCTGATATTTGTCCAGTCCATTGGAGGCTAATATTCAAAAACGGTGCTGATAAAAAATGGACATGATCGCGACGTTTGAAAATTTGTTAAGAGACAGGACAAGATATACTACAGTCTGCCGTTCAATTGACGCAAATGTCCTGGCCAACAGAGCAATGGTATGCGCTTCAAGAGAAAGCTCGCGCGGAGCCGTCTCTTAAGAACTACACTGACCTGATTATACTTACGGAGGAAGCCTTGCCTCCCCAGCCAACTCCTGAACAAAAAGCCATCACATACCAGATGTTCAACGAGTTTCTCGGGAAGTGGCCATTGCTCCCTGAATACTGGAAGAAATTGTCATCTTTGACGTACCAATGGGATGGACTTGATGCGAGTGTCTATGTCATGAACCGTTCTGTCGGTGTGTTTGCGTCATGTACTGAGTTGTGGCTTGACTACCTGACCATTCTGTCCTCGAACCACAAGAGCGGTCTCAGCATTAATGGAACCAAAGTTGACGAAAGCTTTGTTAGAAGTGAGTTTGAGCGGGGGTCATCTGCCGTGGGATCCATTTTCAGAAGTGCAGCTGTGTGGGACAAATGGGTAGCATTTGAAACAGAAGCCGGAACGCAAGTTGATGTGCTCAAAGTTCTGTGGAGGGCAATTCACATCCCGCTGTATGATTATTCAAGAATCTACACGTCATTCACTGAATTGTGGACCGAAATGCCTTTGGAGAAGGTTTCGGAAGCGACAAAGCTGACAGGGACAACCGAAGAACTCAGGGCATCGTTTGATGACATCACACGCAATACAAACGCATACGTGGCAGAAATTTGGGTCTTTGAGAGTGCACTAGAGCAGTCACAGCATTCTGTCACTGTCACCAAGGATGAATTATTGATTTGGGAGAGATATATTGATCACCAGTACCAGAAATACCAAACAAGTAAGAGCTCCCTTGCTCTCAACCAGACCCTATCCACATTTGAACAATGTTTGGCGAGATTTCCATCGGAGAAGAATGTGTGGTACAAGTACCTCAAGTTTCACCTGTCTCTGGATGCGCTTGACATTGCGGCCACCGACTCTATTTACTCAAGAATTTGCAACATCCACTTGCCAACAACTGAGTATGAGATCAGATTGAATTGGGCATTGTTTCAAGAAGCCTATATCAATGAGAGCCAAGAAAAAGTGGAAGAGATATACCTCTCGACAATCAAGAACAATAGATTGGAGCTGAAACCATTTGCTGAGTACATTCAATTCCTGTGTCGTCAAGATGGAGTGGAGAGTACCATCAAGTCATTACAAACCGTGGTTTCGCTGTATTTTAACGAGAGCTCCACACCTAGCCCCAGCATACGGGAACAAAGACTGTTTGAATTGATTAACGAGAAACTTAGTGGGTTGCTAATTGCCCAGCTAATCAAACTGCTGCACGCCAAAAAGAGGAACACAGAGATCCAGAAGCTGCTTAAGCAGTTTACACAGGAGATCCAGTTATCGGGATCAATCCCATTCTGGGCGCAGGGATTCTTGTTCCTGAAGGCGGAGGACGAATTGACCCAAGTTCATTGGTTCATTGAGCATGTTTGCCGCTCCTCAATCCCATTATCATATAAAGAGTTATTGGTTGCAGAGTACATTGAATGGCTTGAGTGGAATCATATTGACCAGATGAGACCTGAGTTTCTGCTGTCTATGGATAGACTGATCCCACTCCTTGCGAGACAGAAGGATGGGAAGCGGGAAAAGAGGGACATCATTTATCCAGGATTTTCTAACACTGAGAAGCCAGAAGTTACAAACGTTGACTTAGGGCGACACGCTGACTCTCATAGCCCGTCGTTGTTGCCGACGTTCAAGAATGTCGAGAAGGCTGCTGCCAAGGTTCTGCCCCTCGAGAATGAATAAATGTGACATGATCTAAATCCCGACCACCATTGTGTGAACTAGGGAAACGTCTAATTAATAAGAATGAGAAGAACAGAGAGACAATGTTGACCTGCATCCCAAAATGAACCCTTGGGTTCGAATTCCTAATTCCTAATTTAAATCTAGTCACGCATGACATAAGCGCCCCTTGGTTCAAATTCTCAAATTAAAACCTGGCGGCAAAACGCAGCCAGCACTAGTTATACCACACGCAGGCTCAACGACACGTTAAAAGTGGAGACTAGCACATAGATCACTGTGCTCAAAAAGATGGGATTCTGCTTCTCTTGCCTCAGACCACACGGCTCCGAGCAGGAGAACCAACCGTTGCTCGCTGAGAATGAGCGTGAGGCTATCTCGCTTCTGCTCCAATACCTAGAGAACCGCTCAGAGGTGGACTTCTTCCACCATGGACCGCTCAAGGCTCTATCAACACTTGTCTACTCCGACAACATAGACCTTCAGCGCTCCGCTGCCTTGGCGTTTGCCGAGATTACAGAGAAGGATGTGAGAGCTGTTGACAGGGAGGTGCTAGAGCCAATTCTTATCCTTCTAAGAAGTGCCGACTCTGAAGTCCAGAGAGCCGCCTGCGCGGCATTGGGCAACCTCGCGGTCAATAACGAAAACAAGATTCTTATTGTCGAGATGGGCGGCCTTGAGCCATTGATTCGCCAGATGCTGAGCAACAACATCGAGGTTCAATGTAACGCCGTGGGTTGCATCACCAACTTGGCAACCCAGGATGACAACAAGGCCAAGATTGCTCGTTCAGGCGCATTAGTTCCCTTGACCAAGCTGGCGAAGTCCAAGGACCTTAGAGTGCAAAGAAATGCGACTGGTGCCCTGTTGAACATGACACACTCGAACACCAATAGACAAGAGCTAGTCAATGCTGGAGCTGTCCCTGTCTTAGTGTCACTCTTGAGCTCGCAGGACCCTGATGTTCAGTACTATTGTACTACAGCTATCTCGAACATCGCAGTTGATGAACTCAACAGAAAGAAGCTATCCAAAACGGAGCCTCGTCTTATCTCGCAATTGGTTCAATTGATGGATTCGTCAAGCCCTCGAGTTCAATGCCAGGCCACATTGGCCCTCAGAAATTTAGCTTCTGACCCTGGATACCAGTTGGAAATTGTTCGTGCTGGTGGCTTGCCACACCTTGTTAATCTGTTGCAATCCACACATCAACCCTTGATTCTTGCCTCGGTTGCTTGCATCAGAAACATCTCTATTCACCCACTAAATGAAGGCCTCATAATTGATGCTGGGTTCTTGAGTCCTCTTGTTGCCTTACTAGACTTCCCAGACTCTGAAGAGATCCAATGCCATGCTGTTTCAACTCTACGAAACTTGGCAGCCAGCTCTGAACGCAACAGACTTGAATTGCTCGAGTCAAATGCAGTGAAGAAGTGCAAAGAACTTGTTCTGGAATCTTCAATCCCTGTCCAATCTGAAATATCTGCATGCTTTGCCATCTTGGCTCTAGCCGACGATTTGAAATTGAAGCTTCTCTCCTTGGGATTACTTGATGTCCTAATTCCACTGACTTTTTCACCAAACTCGGAAGTATGTGGAAATGCCGCAGCAGCTCTTGCTAACTTATGTTCCCGTTTGGGCAACTATCAAGAGATAAAACTCAAATGGACAGAACCTAACGGAGGCATCAGAGGCTTCGTTGGGCGTTTCCTGAAGGGTGTAAACTTGACTTTTGAACACATTGCCCTGTGGAGTTTGGTGCAACTTCTTGAATCTGGCGACTCTGAGATCATCAACATAATAAAGTCCGATAGCTCTGCCGAAGGAGAGGAGAGCCTGAGAGACCTGGTAATCAAACTCGCTGATCTCAACCATCCGTCTGTTGTTACCAATGGTCTGAGTGATGAAGGTGAGGAAGGAAGCGGTGATCCAAGAGCTGAGTTGTATGGTTTGACCCAGCAAATTCTGCAATTCTTGTAACGCAAGAGAGGAGCTATTTTATTTCTAAGAACTGTTGTCATTATTCTTCAAAGTATGGGTTAGACTTGTATTTTTTTTAACTATTCATGAGTTTAATTCATTTATCATTCATTCATGCAAGTAGAGCCTCCTGTTTCTGAGAGGTTGTTGGCGTTTGTGGTTCCAGGATCTTGCCTCCGTTTGGAACCTTTCTCAGACCAGCAGTTGTTGGCATGTCCGGGAGGTTTGCCTCAGATGACTGTTGGTTGCCTTCTTTCTCCAGTGCAGCAAGTTCTTCATCAATCTCATCCTCAAAGTTCCTCCCCACAACACTCTCACTAAGCACGGCGTCAATTTCCTCTTGATATGCAATATTATCTCTCACATTATCCATCAAAGCCTCTACCTCGTTGATATTCATTTCATTATTGAGTTTCTTTAGCAGCTCGTTTCCTTGCTTCAAACCATCGAAGAATTGCCCTTCAATCACTTTGAATTCTATGGTTCTTATCATATTCTCCAAGTTCATCACCTGGTCGCCAACATTTTCAACGAGCTTCTCCTGATACTTCATGCGTTTCAGTATCAACTTAGCTCCAGCTTTATCGTTCTTGGCGAGCTTCTCTTTGATTTCAATTCGTTGCTGTCCTAAGCCATGAGATAGTGCAGTTTGATACTGAGTAAGCTTATCGCGTTGGAGTTTCACTTGAAGAATAGCCCTATCTTGTTGCGTTATCTTGGATGAACCGTTACCCATTTTGTGAGTCTTTGTCAAAGATGAGGAAATATTGATTTGAACTTGATTTGAACTTGACTCATGGTTGTGTGTGCGATTCTGTTCCTGGCAATATGATTTCTGTTGCCTTAGGATTCTGGATGGGTTACCCTGATCAAAAATTGTTAAAGTCAACGAAAATCAGGGCATCAAACCGACCCGCGTTTAGGTTGTATAGTGTAGTGGTCATCACTTTCGGTTTTGATCCGAACAACCCCGGTTCGAATCCGGGTACGACCTATATCTTTTTTGCCTTGATTACATAAGTATGTCCTTTTTTTTTGGTAGAGGAAATAAACACACGAAATAAACAGATCCACTTAACATTATTTTGACTCAAGTGTCCTTTTACTGGGGATCTCCTTCAGCAACTTTTTATTTGGAATTGCCTAGTTTTCCACCTTAAAATGGCACAAAATATAAAACAAGAGCCATCCAACAACGGTGTGAGGTCCGTCCCAACCAATGGCTCACAACAAACAGCCCAAGCCCAAGCCCAAGCCCAGGCTCAAGCCCAGGCTCAAGCCCAAGCCCAAGCCCAGGCCCAAGCACAACAAAGGAGACAAGGCGGTCAACAGTTTTCAGCCGCTGACTTGAACAGAATTGTACTGGAATATCTGAATAAGAAGGGATATCACAGAACGGAGGCGATGTTGAGAGTCGAAAGTTCACATACGCCAACTGCACCAGCAAAGGAAATGACACCATCATCTGGCCCTTCTGGAGGGGTAACATCGCAGGCTCCAGCATTCGGAGAAAAATTGGACCCTTCTGCCTATGAGCGTGGCTACTCCATGTTAAAAGCTTGGGTTGAGAACTCCTTAGACGTCTACAGATATGAACTTCACAGAGTCCTATATCCTATCTTTGTGCATTGCTACTTGGATTTATTATCCAAAAACTTCCCTGTGGAGGCGAGAAAGTTTTTCAACAAGTTCTCCCCAGATCATGAGATTCTACATGGCTCTGAGATTTCTAAGTTTAGCTCGATGGGAAATCAAGATCATCTAGAAGAGAACGATCTTGCTAAACTTTACAGAGAAAAGAAGTACATTCTTTACATTACAAGAACAAGTTTGAATCTTCTCCTCTCTTTCCTGCACGAGAATGAAGCTCTTGGGGGTTCCATCTTGATTGGCTTAATCAACGCTTCGATTACCCCTGTTATTGTGAACAATAACGCAACCCCTGAAAGCGCTGAAGGTTCATTGGATGATGGAATCAAAGAATTCACATCCACTGATGAGATTGCCAAATTCAATAGCCAACCTGTGAAGCTTGGTGCCTTCCCAAAGGATCCTCAGTTTGAAAAGGAGGTTAAAGTCGAGCTAGAGAGAAAGGATCTACAAGAGAACATCAAGCCTACTCTGGTTGATGAGTTCGACAAGCTGAACGAACCAGTCAGCGGCGAAGAAGCTCCCTCCAAAGAGTCTCTTCCACTTCCACAGTTTACATTTATGGACATTCAGCGTGAAATAATCAAAATCAAGGAATCAAGGGATTCCATCAAGTTGAGCTCCTTCCAAGTGGCATCGCCAAGTGTGTGCATGTACACATTCCACAACCACAATAACGATTTGACAACGTTGGAATTTAACCAGGACTCCAATGTTGTTGCTGGTGGATTTCAAGATTCATTCATCAAACTTTGGTCATTGGATGGGTCTGCAATCAACTCCGTTATTTCAAAGGATCCTAAGAACGTCAACGAGCCATCGAGAAAGCTAGTTGGCCATAGTGGTGCTGTTTACGGTCTTTCTTTCTCCCCAGACAACAGATACCTCCTGTCCTCCTCTGAAGACAAGACCGTCAGACTTTGGTCTATGGACACATACACTTCTCTTGTTAGCTACAAGGGCCACAACCATCCTGTTTGGGATGTCAAATTCTCGCCATTTGGTCACTACTTTGCCACAGCCTCACATGACCAGACTGCCAGACTTTGGAGTTGTGATCATATCTATCCACTCCGTATTTTTGCAGGTCACTTGAGCGATGTCGACTGCGTTGAATTTCATCCAAACTCGACCTATGTGTTCACAGGCTCTTCTGATAAGACTGTGAGAATGTGGGACATCACTAATGGCCAATGTGTCCGTATTTTCCAAGGCCATACCGGTGCAGTGAACTGCTTAGCCGTGTCCCCTGATGGCAGGTGGCTAGCATCTGCTGGTGAAGATACATTCATTAACATTTTTGACATCGGAACAGGTCGTCGTTTGAAGTCTATGCGTGGCCATGGACGTTGCTCAATCTTCTCATTGGCTTTCAACAATGAAGGTACAATGCTCGTTTCTGGCGGATCTGACAATTCGGTCCGTGTATGGGACATCAAGAAGGGTACCGGTGAGGCTGGTCCACAAGCTGACCCTTTCCCAATCAACTTGGACGACAATACGACAAGTGTGTCCCAGGGCAAGATTGGTTCCGGTAAGGCAGACGACGCAAAGAGACGCAAAGAGATTGTTCCAACAAACGACCACATGTGCAGTTTTTTCACTAAGAGAACGAATGTGTACAAAGTCCAGTTCACCAGAGGCAACTTGTGCTTAGCTGCCGGTGTTTTCAACGGTTAGGATAGGTCCATGTCAGTAAATGTGGTACATTAAATCATTAAGTAGCCGTATCAGCCAGTGCAATATCCCATGGTCCTTGTAGCTCATCTTTATACTTCTGAAGCACTAAGAAATAGAGTGGGGATACCAATACCACTCCCAGGTTCAGCACCAAATATCCTCCCACCAAAAGCCACGCAGTCACACTTCCAAAACCAAACCACATCAATGAGCAATTGAGAAGGTGTAAAGAGAGCATGGTCACCGCATATAACCCTTTCCACAGCCATGATATTGGGGAGTGCTCGAGAATGCGCGTTCGCAACTGTTGAATCAAAAGCGGCATCAGACACGCAATCTCAAAACTGAATAGAGTAAAACAAAACACCTCAATATTGGATCTCAATCTAGACGCTAGTAGCACCACGTTGAAAATCAGCAAATTCATTCCCAGGAAGCCACTCTGCTTCTGCTTGGGATCAAACTTGTAATCGTTAAGGGCTAGATTCAGGCACGCTAGCCAGAATGAGATTGACCAGATTGAGTCAGAAGAGGTAGACCTGGACAGGGATTTTAGCACAGGGGACAACGTGAGGGTTGTGAGTGTCAAGAGGAATGAGGACTTCAGCTTGGTGAAGATGGCGCTTCTTGAGAGGTTGGGCGTCCCCATCGCGTATGCAAAGACTAACCCCAGGGTGGACAAGGCTAAGGGCATCTCAATTCGGATATCACCCTGGTGGTTTAGGACGTTGAAGAACACCAGTTTAATCAAGCAAAGAAGAGCCATTTGGAGCGATACGAGTGTGAAGTCAAAACTGAGAGCCCAAAAGGAGTGCTTCTGCACTGTGGAGTTTCTTTTCAGTTGGGACAAGAATGACGCGTCCGTGTAGTTATCGGGGTATGGTTGGTGTATGTGAAGTAGTTTTCGCCATGGGGGACTTTTCAGGGAGTTCCGGCGGCGCATGAGAGTGTGGGAATCAAAACCGATGTCTACCGTTCTCATCTATGTCCTTATGGGGGCCACATATGATCCCGCGATGCTCAATTCAAAAACTCCAGAGTGATTAGCTAATAATTTCTTATGTAATCCTTGTCTACGCTTCAGTTTGTATGGGGCTCTCTATCGATCATCAGCTACAGTTCAACAAGTTTCGGATACCAAGTCGACAGTAGAGGCCAAACAGTGAGCTGAAAACAGATATATGAGTATACTGACTGTCCTGCTCTATTTCCAGCTCCATGCCAGCGAGATGTAAAATAATTTCAGGTCACACAGCGCCAAATTATTGATAACAGATGTTCAAACTGCCCTATGTTATCTCCAGAGTCCTGTAAAGTGTACGCTCTATGCACACAGAGAGTCTCATTCTTCTCTGTTTCTACTGGTGAGTCATACTGCCCTTTTAAACAGCTTGCAAAGCTGTCGCAGTTTGTGCTCAAGGCTGCCCATAAGTTGAAGACTGATAGACTGATGGATGATATTAGAAGTGCGTCCAAGATACAAACGTTGCCTTTTCTAGCCGGTAATCTGCATTTGGGTGATTGAGGGTGTCAGATCGTTGTTTATGTTTTGCAGAATTGAGAAATTAGGGTGAAGTTATGACACGTACAAGAAACGCCAAACGGACACGTCCATTGGAGACACGTTTACAAGCCCCAAAAAAAAACCCTCTGAGCAATACAAAGGACATTAGAGTGCTTGAGTATGAACTCAAATGCTAATAATGCTACCGTCTTCCCTTGCTTATAGGCATTCTCAGCCCCGATTGAAGGTTAGTTGTGCCCTGTATCAAACCGCCTTCTGACAAATCAAGACGCGAAATGTAAACAAACGCCAACCAATGAGATCACCAAACGCGAAAAAATCGCGCTGGAAAACAACAAAAACACGAAAATGGCAAAAAATTTGAAGAAAATATTTAAACTCAGACGCGTCCGCTTTTTTCTACCTTCTCTCAATTCCCACCAACAGAAAGTGCCAATCTTATTTTCGTGATGTTTGTACTCAAGAGAGATGGCCGCCAAGAGCCAGTGAAGTTCGACAAGATCACTGCCAGAATCTCCAGGCTCTGTTACGGTCTGGACCCAAACTACGTTGATGCCGTCAAGATCACCCAGAGAATCATTTCCGGTGTTTACGAAGGAGTCACCACTATCGAGTTGGACAACCTTGCCGCAGAAACCTGTGCGTACATGACTACTATCCACCCTGACTATGCCACCTTGGCTGCCAGAATTGCCATCTCCAACTTGCACAAGCAGACTACTAAGCAGTTCAGTGCTGTTGTTGAGGAATTGTTCCACTACATCAACCCAAAGACGGAGAAGCCAGCTCCTATGTTGTCCAAGGAAACCTATGACATTGTTCAAGAGTTCAAGCACGAGCTGAATTCCGCCATTGTCTACGACAGAGATTTTAACTACAACTACTTTGGTTTCAAAACCCTAGAGAGATCATACCTGCTTAGAGTCAATGGCAGCGTTGCTGAGAGACCACAGCACTTGATCATGCGTGTGGCAATTGGAATTCACGGTCGTGACATCAAGTCCGTCATTGAGACTTACAACCTCATGTCTGAGCGCTACTTCACCCACGCCTCGCCAACCTTGTTCAACGCCGGTACGCCTCACCCACAGATGTCCTCTTGTTTCCTGGTTGCCATGAGAGATGACTCCATCGAGGGTATCTACGAAACCTTGAAGCAGTGTGCCATGATTTCCAAGACTGCAGGTGGTATTGGTTTGCACATTCATAACATTAGATCCACTGGTTCTTACATTGCTGGTACAAATGGTACCTCTAACGGTATCATTCCAATGGTTAGAGTCTTTAATAACACTGCTCGTTACGTCGATCAGGGTGGAAACAAGAGACCAGGTGCCTTTGCCCTATACTTGGAGCCATGGCACTCGGACATCTTTGACTTTATTGACATCAGAAAGAACCACGGTAAGGAGGAAATCAGAGCCCGAGACTTGTTCCCAGCCTTGTGGATTCCAGATTTGTTCATGGAGAGAGTCGAATCCAACGGTGAGTGGACCTTGTTCTCTCCAAACGAGGCTGTAGGCCTTGCTGACACCTATGGTGATGAGTTCAAGGCCTTGTACGAAAAGTATGAGCGTGAAGGTAGAGGCAGAAAGATTGTCAAGGCCCAGAAGCTATGGTACGCCATCCTAGAGGCTCAGACTGAGACCGGTACCCCATTCATGTTGTACAAGGATGCCTGTAACAAGAAGACCAACCAGAAGAACTTGGGTATTATCAAGTCCTCCAACTTGTGTTGTGAAATTGTTGAGTACTCCTCCCCAGAGGAGGTTGCCGTTTGTAACTTGGCCTCCATTGCCCTACCAGCCTTCATCGAGAAGTCGCTTGATGGCACTACCCAGTACTACAACTTTGAGAAGTTGCACTCTACTGCCAAGGTTGTCACCAAGAACTTGAACAGAATCATTGACCGTAACTACTACCCAGTTCCAGAGGCCAGAACATCCAACATGAGAAACAGACCAATCGCGCTTGGTGTCCAAGGTCTTGCTGATGCCTTTATGATTCTGCGTCTTCCATTCGAGTCCGAGAAGGCTAAGGAGTTGAACATTCAAATCTTTGAGACCATCTATCACGCTGCTGTTGAGGCCTCTGTCGAACTTGCCCAAACGGAAGGTCCATACGAGACCTTCCAGGGCTCTCCAGCCTCCCAAGGTCAATTGCAATTCGACCTATGGGGCAGAAAGCCAACCGACTTGTGGGAGTGGGACAACTTGAAGGCCGATGTCATGAAGCACGGATTGAGAAACTCATTGCTTGTCGCTCCAATGCCAACTGCCTCCACATCCCAAATCTTGGGATACAACGAATGCTTTGAGCCATATACCTCTAACATCTACTCCCGTCGTGTGCTGGCTGGTGAGTTCCAGATTGTCAACCCATACTTGCTAAGAGATCTTGTTGAGCTTGGCGTTTGGGATGAAGCTATGAAGTCCCATATCATTGCGGACAATGGTTCTATCCAAGGACTACCAAACTTGCCACAATCCTTGAAGGATTTGTACAAGACTGTTTGGGAGATCTCTCAAAAGACTATCATTGACATGGCTGCTGACCGTGCTGCCTACATTGACCAATCTCAATCTTTGAACATCCACATCCGTGCTCCAACCATGGGTAAGTTGACGAGTATGCACTTTTACGGCTGGAAGAAGGGTTTGAAGACCGGCATGTACTACTTGAGAACCCAAGCTGCCAGTGCAGCCATCCAGTTCACCGTTGATGCTGATGTTGCCAGAACCGCTGCTTCCAACGTTGCTGACCTGTCCAAGCTCATCAGACCACATTATGTTCCAAAAGCCATCACCTATGGTAATTCAGACGTGTCGTCTGCTACCACCAGAGAATCTTCTGTTGATGTTGAGACAACTACCACCTCTGTCGCTGAATTGAGCCTGGTGGATGCTGAGAAGCCATTGCCAGTTCCAGAGGCTGCTGCTGCTGCTGCCGCCGCCGCTCCAGCTCCTGAGGCAGAGGAGACTGCCCCAGCTGCCGCTACTTCTGGCGAGGAGGAGGCCGATATCTTCTCTTCTAAGGTCATTGCTTGTGCCATCAACAACCCTGAGGCTTGTGAGATGTGCTCTGGTTAAATGTGTTTTTTTTGGGATTTGTTTTGGGTTAATGGTTTTGTATACTAGTCTTTCTAATGTTAATGCTTTCATTAAAAGAGAATGTTGATAATGGGGAAGGGTATTCCGCGCCACACCCGAGATACCAAAAATAATAATCTGAAAAGCACCGGGAGTTCAAAACATGAAAAGAGAATATACTATCAATCCAGAGCTACGTTCAAAGCCAAACAATGGACTCAAAGATACCCATTCCCGCTGACCACCAGGACAGACTTTGGACGCAGATCGATGCTCTGGACGACGTGCGTCAGCAGCATGCTCAGCAAAAGGAAACTAAGACGGAGCAGAAGCAACAGTGGGCCAAGCTGAGGCAGAGCCAGATCAAGCTGGTGGAGCTGATGCGGCAATCCAAAGGAGGCATCAATGGAGGAGAGATACGAGGATTGATGAGACAGATTGAAATCGAGATGGAGGAAGTGAGGAGCCAGATGAGAAGGGATTGAGCTTGTTCGTTGGTGCTACTACTGCTGCTGCAAGGATGGCAAAATGATGATAGTAACGAGTATTTGCAATAGGCGTGAACTAATGAAGACAATGCAATGATTTCAACAGTGTATAACGAAGAATCAACACTGGAATACAGCAGTAGATTGGCCTTTAGAAGCGGTGGCACTATTCCCCTCTTAACTGGCTTCACGTGACACTATCTTTTTTTTTTTTTTTTTTTTTTTTTGAATAACCACCTGACGGAAAACAGTTGTGCGAAAGTGCCAAATTGTATTTAAGCGAACCCTTT
>JAJMKO010000024.1:0-28226 GCA_030569275.1 [Candida] sanyiensis | reverse complement strand
GGAAAGTTCCAAGAGATATCAGAGGAAGCTCGTGAGGCGCTGCCCTATCTCTCGTCAGATGAGAAATCAAGCACTTCGAAACCTTCGAACCGGGGAAAAGAGACCCACAAGGATGTGAAGCCATGGGTTCATTTCGTGGCTGGAGGGTTCGGTGGTATGATGGGTGCCATATTTACCTCGCCGTTTGATGTCGTGAAAACGAGATTACAGAGTGATGTCTACAAGAACATCTATGCGCCAGTTCGAGGCGTTGAGGTCAAAAGGAACTTTGTGAGTCAAGGAGTACAGCATTTCAGGGAAACATTTGGTATCATTTACAATGTGCGGAAGCTCGAGGGCTTCAGCGCGCTGTTCAAAGGTCTTGGGCCTAACCTGGTTGGTGTCATTCCAGCCAGAAGCATCAACTTCTTCACATATGGTACCACAAAGGACCTCATCTCCAAGAACTTCAACAATGGCAAGGAAGAAACATGGATTCATCTTGTGAGTGCATTTGCCGCAGGAATCGCCACCTCTACAGCTACCAACCCAATCTGGTTGATCAAGACAAGACTGCAACTCGACAAGTCGCAGAGCAAGCAGTACAAGAACTCTGTTGACTGCATCAAGTCCGTACTCAAGAATGAAGGTGTTGCTGGCCTTTATAAGGGTCTGGGAGCCAGCTATCTTGGCTCTGTTGAGTCCACATTGCAGTGGGTTCTCTATGAACAAATGAAGAAGGTGATTCAAGAACGGTCACATCAAAGGGAGAGAAGAGGAGTTAAAAAGACGCGCCTAGATGATGTGCTTGAGTGGTCTGCACGTTCAGGATCCGCGGGTTTTGCCAAGTTTGTCGCCAGTTTGATCACCTACCCTCACGAAGTTGTCAGAACACGTCTGAGACAGGCACCTATGGACAACGGAAAGCTCAAGTACACGGGGTTGGTGCAATGTTTCAAACTTGTTGTGAAAGAGGAGGGTCTCGCGTCAATGTATGGCGGTTTGACACCTCACTTGTTGAGAACAGTACCAAACAGTATTATCATGTTTGGTACCTGGGAGCTGGTCATCAAGCTCCTTTCATGAACGTAATGCATTTTGTTTTATAAAAGATAACGAATAAACTTGTATATAGATTGAATATTTGCTTAATCAAGTAGCTGAGAAACGGTACTGGCCCTAAGTATAATATAATTAACTAGAAAAGTCATACAGCTTGAAGTGCAGAGAATTTCGAGGCTTTTAATTTGTCTGATTATATTGTTACACTGCACGTCGATATTGTATAATTAATATTTATATAAATTATAATATTCTTGAAAGGGATGCAGAAGATCGCAGTCGAGCGCTGCAGTAGCTCATGTTTTTCTTTTCTCCGTCGGATCATGCAGATGACATTGAGTTAACATGTTATTGGCTGACGGGTTATGTTCTGCATCAGCGCCATCTTTTGTTCTATTACCAAGCTTTGAAATCAAGTGAAGTTATAGCCGGTAGACTCCTTGCAAAATCTGGCACAACCGACAACTAACAGATAGTCTGCACCACTCATCCAATTCCGGAAAGGGGCAAGTGTACGCCAAGTTTTTCCGGAACGTTATAGCGAGAGAAAAAAAAAAGATAGATCGGCTCTCTTTCAGAGAAAACCAATCGCATTGCCTGACTCTTCCAGCAAGTTCTTCGAGAGGTCCTCCCCCTTGAGCTGATATCCACGACACTTTATGCTGTTCAGACCCCACCTTGCATTGCTCACCGCATCCTTGTTCGCCGTGCATGCTGCCCCTCATGCCCAAGAGATCGATCTCAAACTGTTGGGCTCCCAACGTCCACACGCCGCTGTCGTTAACCTGGGAGATGCAGTCCTGAAGAGAGACGTTCCTGCTGACATTGAGGTGCAGGATTCCAACACAGTTCCCCTTGAAGACCAGGAGGCTGTCGGAACTTACACCGCCGGCACCACCACCACCACCACCACCACAACGGCCACGAATCACAAGTTATCATCGGCCTCAGCCAACAAGGACACCGTGTATAGTAAAGGCAACACCAAGGACACAAATGATCCAACAAGGGAATCCAGTCAGTCCCCATTCCTAATGTCAATTTCGATGATTGTGGTCTCCGAGATTGGTGACAAGACCTTCTTGATGTCTGCCCTGATGGCGATGCGCCATTCGAGAGTGCTTGTGTTCACTGCATCGTTCGCCTCCTTGGCTCTTATGACTGTCCTTTCTGCTGTTGTTGGCCACGCGCTACCAAGCCTCGTTTCACCAAGGATCACCCAGTTCATGGCCGCTGTTCTCTTCATCGTCTTTGGTTTCAAGCTGGCCAAGGAAGGCCTGGAGATGTCCAAGGACTTGGGTGTCGAGGAGGAACTGGCCGAAGTTGAGGAGGAGCTTGCTGTCCAGGATAGAAACCTCGAGCTTGATGACTTGGAGAGTGGAAGACCGCATGGCAGCCCAGCACTCGCCCAGTCTCCGTCGTACACCAAGGCCTTTGAGTCGTACGCCAAGCAGACTCAGGCTGCTGTCTTCCAAATTATTTCCCCACTGTGGTTCCAGATTTTTGTTATGATCTTCCTGGCTGAATGGGGTGACCGTTCCCAAATTGCCACCATTGCCATGGCTGCGGGTTCCGACTATTGGGGAGTTATCCTCGGTGCCGTGGTTGGTCATGGTCTCTGTACAGCTGCTTCCGTTGCTGGTGGTAAGATGCTTGCTTCCAGAATCTCTATGAGAACAGTTACTCTTGGTGGTGCTTTCGCCTTCCTTGTGTTCTCCATCTTGTACTTTTACGAGGCCATCTACGGTGCCACTACTGAGGCTTGAGAAGAAAACATATCATGGGAGGGAAAAACATTATGAGTGAATATTTATAGACCTATCTGGCAACTAGTTATTAAACAGTGTTGCCTTCGATTCAATCTTCTGTACTAGGCGTCGCCTCTGCTCTCAACTTCCTTATTTTCTCCTTCACCATCACTTTGATCATCTCATCGGTCTTCTCTTGGAGCAGATCGAGATCTTCCTGGATATCCCGCTGCATATCCCAAGCTGTGCTCCTTGGCTTCATTGTCTGCTTGATACCTCTGTTAAAATCGAACTCCAAGTCGGCCTGCTCCCTGTACTTGGCAAGAATCTTGTTCTGTATCTGTTGAGACACAGCCTCCACGGTCTCCGAGTTCTCATCTAAAGCTGTAGGCGGAGCACTGAATCCTTTCACCTCAGAATGAGTCTCTGCGTCGAAGTTCCTGCTCTTCATTTGAAATGTTTCCTTTGTGGGTTTCTTAGGCACAGGTCCTGAAGGCTCCCCCGGTGCAACGGTCGGCGATGAGTCCGGTTGTTTGCGTTTGTTTCGCAGAGCTGCTAGTCTGGCCTTTCTATCTGATGATTGATCTTCTAGACTAGTTGACATGATGGTACCTAGGCCTCGAAAAGTTCGACAGAGTTTGCAACTTGTTGATATTTCATAGGGCAAACGTGATTTCCAAGACCGGGTAATTGTGTCTTTTTTGCCTGTTGTTTGTGTTTAGGTTGTGACCACATCCCCGCTAAAACAAAAGAATATCATCATCCTTTACGGGCATCTCATCACCAGAGAATGGACTTTTCCAATGTTCCCGTGGAGTCCCTGGAAGCTCTTCGTCTACGTCTGTCGCAACTCTCGCACTCGCTGACCAAAATGCAGGCGGAATTGCAACAGTCAGCGACCATCAACACCCATTGGGTGTCACTCCAATCTCAATTCAACATCATTCTCACACAGTTGAACTCACTGAGCAGCACCCTTCTTCAATTCAGTGATATTCTGGAAAGCACCACGGTGTACCCAATACCTCAGTTCCCCACCACTGAGCAAGAAGGTCTTCTCACTACCCTCTTGAGGAAGAAGCAGATCCCAGAGGTTGAGGAATGGATCAAGGAAAGCAAGGAGATGGTAGAAACGATGTCTAAGAAGCTAGAGGTTGAAGATGACAAGAAAATTACCGCATGGGCCCTCGATACCATCAGGGAAGAAAGAGAGAAGCACACATTCCATGCCTTGCGAGCCGATGAGGACACTGAGATGACCGATGAAACGGAAGTGAGGCCAAAACTTGGATTGGATAGTGTCTTGAAGCTGATGTACCAAGGTGTTATCCCGAGTACAATCCAGCCATGAGACTTGAAGAAATATGCTGGACGGTTTGAGGTTCTTTGTGAGTCCTTCGACAAACTGAATGGAAGAGGTTACTGATGACCAAGATTTTGGAGGAATGGTACAAGTCCCATTCAAGAAGATTAGTTTGTGGTATGAAAAACCTAGCGGTCTGACTTGTACACTTGCCCCCATCACGCTATTCCGCTGACATGTCAACACGATCTTGATCAACTTGTGCGCTCAAACTGCAGTCAGGGACTTTGAAAAGCTTCTCAGTCCACACTTAACTCAATGTAGAATCTTGTATTTATTGAATAAATAATAAATAGGTGAATAAATAGATAAATACTGTAATAAATAGAGGCTGTTTTACCAGCAGGTTAGTAATTTAGTGATGGAAGTGGTGAGGAACGCCATGGACAAGACCATCCTTGACAGAAGCGGAGTCAACCCAGCCACCATACTCGATCTTCTTGTCTGTCTTGGCTTGGAATTGTGCCATTCTCTCTTCAATCACTGGTCTGAAATTTCTGATAAGTGCTTGAACTGGCCAGGCAGCCGCATCACCTAAACCACAGATAGAGTGACCCTCCAGTCTCTTGGAAACCTCCATTATCATGTCAATCTCCCTTGGTTGAGCATCACCAACGACGAATCTATCCATGGTCTTGGACAACCAGGTGGTACCTTCACGACAAGGGGTACACTGTCCACAGGACTCGTGCTTGTAGAAAGCGGATAGCCTGGCAATCGCCTTGATGAGATCAGTCGACTTATCCATGACTATGACTGCACCAGTACCAAGCGACGATCCAACCTCCTTCAAACCGTCATAGTCCATCAACGCAAGCTCACACTTCTCCTTGGTTAGGGATGGGACAGAGCAACCACCTGGAATGATCGCTTGCAAGTTATCCCAGCCACCTCTAATACCACCACAGTGCTTCTCAATCAGGTCTCTTAGTGGGATAGACATCTCCTCCTCCACAACACATGGCTTGTTCACGTGGCCAGAGATACCAAACAGTTTGGTGCCAGTATTTCTTTCTCTACCCAAACCGGCAAACCATTGGGGACCTCTTCTCAAAATAGTTGGAGCAACAGCAACGGTCTCAACGTTGGTAACAGTGGATGGTCTACCGAACAAACCAACAGCAGCTGGGAAAGGTGGTTTCAATCTTGGCTTACCTTGCTTGCCTTCAAGCGATTCAATCAAAGCGGTTTCCTCACCGCAAATGTAGGCACCCATACCTCTGTGAACGTACACATCAAAGGAGTAACCGGAACCGCAGGCATCCTTACCAATCAAGCCGGCATCGTAGGCCTCTTTGATGGCCTTCTCCAAAGCAATGTACTCCTCCAAAAATTCACCACGAATGTAAATGTATGCTGCAGTGGCATTCATGGCACGGCCACTCAGCAAGCAGCCTTCGACAAGCTTGTGTGGCTCCTTTCTCATGATCTCACGGTCCTTGCAAGTACCTGGCTCACCTTCATCAGCATTAACAACAACGTATCTTGGGCCAGGATTCTTCTCCCATCCTGGAGGGTTCATGAAAGACCACTTCAAACCAGATGGGAAACCAGCACCACCACGTCCTCTGAGACCGGATTGCTTCATCTGGTCAATAATCCACGAGTCGCCCTTCTGGACAATCTCCTTCGTCTTGTACCAGTCACCTCTTTTCATGGCACTCTTGAGGTCAGCGCCATAGTAGCCGTGGAGGTTCTGGAAGATACGGTCTTGATCGCTGAGGCCGCCGTGGACCCTGTTTGGGTTGGCCTCGGTGACTGTAGCCAGTGTACGCTTCAAAATGCGAGATCTGAGCATTGGAAACGTTGACTTTCGTTATTGTTTTGATGGTACACTTGCTGACCTTCCCGAGTTGTCCCCCTTCAATTTTTAGTGGGGAGGAACCAATTCGCGAAATGGGCGATTTCTGAGATTACCCGGACACGTCTGCAACTTGTGTGCTGAACGAGGAGAATCGGCTGTGGATCTGTTATTTGAGAGGTCCAGTGTGATCACAAATCAAGCGTTTATGGCTTTATGAGCAGTTTTAATCATCTTTGAAGAGCCCTGAATGTGACACAACTTCACATCCATTTTCCCAAGGTTATCCCTCGCCTTTTTCGCGAGTCCTATTGGATGGGGACCCACCTTCCCGAATAGGATAAGTGATCCTTATCTTGTCGCATCAACGATTCTGGCAAAGCGCAGTGTACTGTCATGGGCAAGGGCAGGTATAAAATGATCTTCGAGATCCATTATTTTTTCCCCCCGAAGTGTAATAGACAAGATACTCAGCGATATTTCTGTCACTAATCAATCCCCCTTTTCATAATCCCCCGCCCACTTCTGCATTTCAAACAATTCGACCACAATGTCCTGCTGCTCCAAGTCCAAGCAAACCCAGTCCCTTACTCCAAAGGCTTCAGAGAAGTCTTCTGAAGTGATCACCAGTACTGTCTCCCAGATAATAGCAAGAAGAACCGCGGCTAGCGCGTGCGCAGACTGCGGGAGTGCCAGCTGCAAGTGCGCTGCAGGCACATGTCGCTGCAGTGTTGATAGCTGTGGCTGTGATATCAAGCTATGATTATCCAACCCTTTTGGTCTGTGTTGTACTGGCTAGCATCTATGTATACCTTTTGAAATTGATTATGTTTGTCCTATTAACAGTAAAAGATGATGATCTTGATTAGGTGGGGTGATTGTGACACAAAAGTGGTTCTGGCCAATACATCCACACAAAATTTGAGAGATGAGATATAACGATCTACCACAGGAGCACACCCCCTTCCCAAACGCTTTTTGTTTTGTTTTCTCGCTGCTTCACCCTAGTGCACTCGTTCTTTTTTGTTTTTTTTGTAATACTGGCTCCGGTATCCACGGCGATGGACTCCATTGATTGCTGGCTAGAGAATAACTCCTTTGAGGAGACAAGGTTGACACACCAGGAGCTAGAACTTGCTATAAACACAACGAGTGCGTTTGATGATTTGATGTGGTCTGTTGATGAAGACGCTGAAACCTTTGATCCCGTTGGCAAGGCAAATGATGACAGCGTGCATAAATTACGGCAGGCCCTAACCGTCAGGGAGCCCACACTTCCAAACATCACCCGGGAAAACTCCAGGAGTGCCCCAGTCAATGAGGGTAATTGCAAGATCAAACAAGGGAGATCGGCCCCATTGTTGGATGTTGAATTGCCAGGTGATGCCTTGTCCAATCAGTTTTCCCAGTTGCTGTTGGGGGGTAAGGAAAATGGGGCCATCCCATACCATCACCGTCCGCAGAAGGCTGCTTCTAGAGTTGCCGAATCAGGATTGGTGAATTCTGGAAGCTTGAACGCAGAAGAGTTGAACGATGTGGAATGTTCTGTTGGAAGTTTGATTTTGGATGATCATCCTGTTTACAAGAACAAGCCAGTTGCCAATGACGATCCACTGTCACGAGTGCTGCAGCAAAAACACGAAGATGAGAATATTACCTTCTTCAATAATTTCAGCGAGATTACCGATCCAGGAGTTATCCTTCCACGGGCCTTCCAGCATCATCTTTTGAATAAGACTGTGGTCACTGATCCGGAAGAACCCTATGTCTACTCTAAAAATAGGAAGTGCCCACCCTCCTCCGAATCCAGCAGTGATAATTTCAGGCATTACCGATATCAAAGGAGCAGAAAGATTGCGGGCATGACCCCCTTGAGCCCCGAATATCTATGTCGTCTTTGCTACGGGCACAATTGGGTTTCCATGTTGGATTTCAAGGTTCATTTAGCCTTCTCCCATGGGGTTCTAAGCCTTGACAATCCACGGCGGACTCATCTCTTACCCTTCCCTGAGTCTTTGCTCATTCTGAAGAGTCGATCATTTCAAACCTACTATGTCAAGTGTTGCGACTGCCAGAGCTGGTTGACGTTGGGCAACTCGCTCCCTGGGGACAAGGAGGAGGTGATTCATCCCAAGAAACAAGGACTATATTACTCATACTTCATACACTACATCCAGCGGCATAAAGACTGATGTTCATTAAAGGGAATGAGACTTGGGCATTCATTGGTTGTTGTAGTAGGCACCAGAGGTTGAAACTTTTTTTTCAGTCATGCTGCTTGCTTCTCTTGAAGTCATCGTAGTCGAATGTGGATGTGCGGCGAACAGGCGGGACCTCAATCATAGTGTTCTCCGGTAAATACGGGTCGCAATCGGACTGATTGGAGTGGTAGATGTATGACGAGTGCTTGTGTGGGTGTGGTTGGTGCTCCTGGCGGTCAGTGTGGTGACCGTGGGTCAAACCTTTCTTGCCGTACTCAATGCACACATCCTCGTCAAGTCCCTTCTCGTGGGATAGATCGATTGAACCACGCTGCAGTCTTCTTTTGGAGCCCTCCGAGGACCATCTTGACAGGTCTGTTTCGGAAGGCGTTGCCAACGACTGGGTCACACTCTCCTTTCCCAAGCTGAAATCCCTCTTGAACGGGAACTCGGAGGACTTCTCCGTACCCGCGGAGAGTGGAGGGCTGACCTTGGCGATGTGCTTCGATTCGAAATGGTTGTTGGCAAGGGCGTTCAGGTAATTGGAGCTGGATCCCCGTCTAATCAGGTTGCCCGGGAAGTGTGAGGAAAGGTCCGGTGTTTTGCACGCCAGTGGCGGGGTCTTTGGTCTATCGAGACCATCGTCTGGGCTGTACGGATTGCTTTGGCGTATCGGCATCCTGTCCCTCTTTTTTTTTGTCGTTTGCAATTGATATCTGTCCTTGGACAAGTTTGTGAATTTGGGCAACCATGCAGATTTGGCACAGATGAAAATATCATGAGACCCCCGCCGCGAATCGGCCCGCAGTAAAACTTCTAGCAACTTCGGAATAAATGGCTGGGCCTGTTTAAGAAAAGAGTGGATGAGTTGAAGCTCACACAATACATTGCACAATGTTACGAAATTTGTCAGTCATGCAAAGGGGTTTTTTAAAGATGTCAAAACTTCTATCTTCTGATTTCTCCGCGTCTCTTCAACTCCAAGGCCTTCTTGTAAGGGGGAGCAGTCGGGCCCTGTACCGGGTCCAGACTTACTCTTGGAACATCAGGATCGAGCGTGTACGTCGCGTCAGAGTCGTAACTTGACAGGTCGCCGCAGGCAATGAATGGCGCAACGTCTCTCTTCTCCTCAACGTACTCGAGGTCGTCTTTCAACTCATAGCGGCCAATGTTGGCTCCTTGGAAAAACTCCTCCGTCGATGTGTTCAGGCCCAGAGTTGGCCTCCAATGGGCGCTTGGTTTGTATCCCAGGCACACGATGAACGCCTCCAACGACGTTCCTCTCGATGATCTCGGTTTGGCGCAGATCACCTTCTCAAACAAGTGTCCCAGTTGCGCATACATCAGGTCGATGTCTCGACCCCTGAAGATCTTGGCGACAAAAGTGCCGCCTTCCCTGAGCAGGCACGTCGTCAGTTGCAGCGCGGCCAGGATCAGCTGCGCTTGGATGTACTCATCCAAATCGTGCAGCCCAGTAACGTCTGGCGCACCATCGCTACAGACAAAATCAGCAGGCTCACCGCCAAAGATCTCTTGAATCTTGGTGAATGTCTTTGGGTGGGTGATATCCGCTTGTAATGTGGTGACGCCGTTGATTGGTGCCATCGGCTGGAGATCGACTGCGACAATCTTTGGCGGAACTTCGGAGCCACTGCTGTTCTCATAGAGCTCACGCGAAAGAACTTGTGACCACGATCCAGGAGCAGCGCACAAGTCGACGACTCTTCTCACTCCTTTGAAAAGCTGGAACTGGTCGTTCAGTTGGAGGAGCTTGAAAGCGGAACGGGCCCTCCACCCCTCTTCTTTTGCCTTCCTGTGGTACCGCGGTTAGTAACCTTACTTCAAAAAAAAAACAAAAAAAATAAGGGAGAGGATATCAAAACGTACCTGTAGTATAAATCTCTCTTATCCTTACTGCTTTTACCCATCCTGGTCGATTTGTATACAAGATCAATACAGTATCTCTCCTGTATGTTGAACTAGTGTTTTTTTTTTTTGGAGCTCATCTGAGACCCTCGGAAAGAAAATCCATTCAGTAAGAAAATCCACCTGACTCCACGTGACTAAGAGTTTCCCTTTTTCGCGCGCCCGCCCGTCTGAGAAAAAATCATCATCAAAGTAAAAAGTTTGGGAACGACGACAGTGTTCGGAACTGCAGTGCAACAGAGGCAGCCAATGTTCAGCCCACTAATAGCGAGAAACGCCCGTGCAGTGCGCTCGCTCTCCAGCACATGCCAGGTTTTGCGCGGGGCCATCAGCGCAAATGTCTCCTCTGAACTCAAGACACCGCAGGCCAACAACGCGATCGAGTACAACCCACGAGTCCTCACCCAAGAGGTTGTCAACGAGACAATCAAGAACCCATTCCCAGTCAACGTGGAGCTAAACTACTACGCTCCGCTGCGCCATGAGAAACGTCACGGTGACTTGGTTGCCGAGATCCAATTCAGAGCTTATGACCATGAGAACCTGGATTTCCTTGGTGACTTTGCCCTGAGAGCAGCCTACTACCTCGACATTCCTGTCACTGGAGTTTTCCCGCTACCAACGAGACGTGAGAAGTGGACCGTCATTAGAGCCCCATTTGTGCACGCCAAGTCCAAGGAAAACTTTATGAGACTGACACATAAGAGGGGTATCCGGGCCTACGATGCCACCCCTGAAGTCATTGATCTGTGGGTATCATACATTGCCAAGCACAGTAACGGTGGTGTTGGTATCAAGGTCAGCACATACCAAAGGGAGCCAATACATCTGAGCGAAGAGCTAGAGGAGTTGGACATTGCCAACCTCGATAGCGTTCATGAGACAGTTGGGGGTCAGAACGTCACCAACGCCGCCATCAACAAGAGAGTTGAGCAGATTTTGCAAGATCCTGTCTTCAAGAGACATTTTGAGACAGAGCCTCAATCTGTCAAATCTGAGGAGAAGGCTCAGGAGAAGATTGAGTAGGTTGATATGCCTAAAAACACACACACACGCACACATGTACATACATTCTTTTTGGCTTCAGTAGATTTCTTTTGTCATTTTCATTAAATCAGGCACGACGATGGTGATTATTGGCAGGCTTTGCTGAACATGGCCTTCAGCGCTCTATTCTTCTCCTCCTGTACCCTGCGGGTCTCCTCGTCAGTCTCAAGGACAAGTTCGTACTTAATATCGGTATAACTGTTGGAGTTTTTGACCGTCTCCTCTTTGATCTCTTTTCTGTATTCTTCCCCGTCCTCCTGGTCCACGCTGCACCATCTGTGCATCGGGGTGCACAGCTTGTAACGCTCATTCTCCTGCTTTTCCATAATGACAAACTGGCAATGTGGGATGTTCTTCAGCGACTCAAACTCCTCATACGTCCAGCGAAACCACTTCATCAGAAATACACGGGCCCATATCCCATGCGTCACCATGACCAGCACATCAGGGAACTTATCCAGGGCAAATTGACGGAAAAGCGTCTCGTTGAAACTGGCACAGCGGTCATAGACATCGGCCGCGCTCTCGCCAAGCGGAATACGGTAAAAGAAGTGGCCGTAATGCGCTCGTTCTTTCCAAACTTTCTCCATCTCCTCGGCCTCTGACTGGAAGTTTCCAAAATCCTGTTCTCTCATACGCGGCTCCTCGTGAACCTTGTACTCAATCTTGGTCTCCTTGATCGATTCTAAGATTCCGTTCAACGTCTGTCTCGTGCGCTTATACGGCGAGGTGTAGAACATCACAGTGTCATCCTCTTTTAACAAGGATTTCAGCTTTACTCCCGCTGCCCTTGCTTGTTCATGGCCCCGGCTTGTCAGGCGTACTTTGTGATTTGGGATATGCTGGTTGACAGTTTTATCCCTATTCCCTTCGGACTCACCGTGACGGATCAGAATAATGAGCTGAAACTCTGTTAGATCAACCGCTAAAACGTCAAGTTTCAGGATGTTAACTTACTCTCGGTCTTGCCATGCCTCCCTCTCTTCCTTGCTCTGGACGAGTTGAGCGACTTGTTCAGCCAGCTCTCGATTATTATTTTGGCATTTCCATCACAAGGTGCTGGGAGCAAAAATTTTAGGTAAGAGATTAGTAATTTTTGTGCCACATCGAAAGGGCCATCATTACAGTATAAGTGCATGTTAAGCAAGGGTATCTAACTTGACTACCGGTTACATTATGTTGGGCAATTGTTCTGGTAGTGCCACGCAGTTAAGTGTGTGGTTCGGCTGTTCTATTAAAAAACTATGGTACAGGGGATGGTGGACACATCTGAGAGAGATGTGTCCCTTTAAGATGCAAAACGACTGGGGGTCATTTAGGCGGAAGGCTTGATCGCACCATCAGCGACGAACTGAGCCACTGATCCTTGTTCAATGTCTTGAGCACTGTAAGAGACTCTGCCAATCAATGGCAATAGCTCCTTGAAGTCAACGTCCTTGGAGGAGAATGAAGTTTGCTGAGATGATTGCTGCTGCTTCTTCTTGTTGAGTTGGTAGTAGTAGTTGTTCAACTCGTCAACGGACCCAATCAGGGACTCCAAGCTGGTTAGTTGAGACTGAGCCTTGAGGCCAGTGGATTCCAAGGTGATAGAGTTGTTGAAGTGGTCTTGCTGGAAAGACGAAAGGTATAGCGAGATCAAGTGGTTGTTGTGGACGACAACAGGAACCTCTTCAAGGACGTTGGCGTGTGTTAGAGCGGAGGAGTTGACAGCCTCAACGGTGAAATCGTTGGCAACAAAGGTCTTGAGGTAAGCCTCGGTCAGGCGGAAAGCCTTCAAACTGAGCAGTCCGTACTTGGCCTTGAGTGGCTCGTGCACGAGCAGAACACTGTTTGGGCTGTTCTTCAACTGGTTGTTGGCCATCGTCTCGATGATGGACTCGGTAAAGAACTCGCCAGAGACTCCACTAATGTAGAAGCCAAGGTATTGGACACTGGAACCGGTCTCTTTCAACTCTTCAATCAGGTCGTCCTGGTACTTAACGTTGTTTCTCAACTTGTACGGAGAGTTGTTGTCCGAGGAGTAGCTTGGGAACTGGTAGGACTGTGTGATTTTCAAGGTTTCCTGGTCAATGTCAACACCAAGAAGCGGGCCAGAGACGACATTTGGGAAAGAATTTCCACAGTGCTTGGTGATTCTGAGGGCAACACTGGACTCCAACTGGACAGTGGTGGAAGTTGGTGCAGAATACTCTAGTTTCTTGGACATGGCGGTATACTCTTGCTTGAACGGTCCTCCTCTACACGCTCAAAAAGTTGTTGATCTCAATGAAAACTTTTTTTAAGAGTAGATCCGAGGCCTCGGAATAGGTTAGTCATAATGATCACCAACTCGTTGAACAAAAAGAAAAAAAAATTTCAACGCCAGTGCGTCTTGTCAGTTATCAATCCATCGTCGTTCATAATGTCTGCCCAAGAAATTACCGAGCAGGTTGCCAAGCTGTACCTTGATGAGGTTACCGGTGAGCAAGTCTCCAAGTCCGAGTTGAAGAAGCGTCAAAAGACCCGTCAAAAGGCTGCTGAGAAGGCTGAGAAGAACAAGAACAAGCCAGCGCCAGCGCCATCCAAGAAGAAGGACAACTCCTTAGAGAATGTCACTCCAAAGCAATACTTTGAGTTCAGAGCTAAGCAAATCAAGGAATTGAAAGAGTCCCAGTCTCCAAACCCTTACCCACACAAGTTCAACGTCACCATCTCCACCAGAGAGTTCCTGAACAAGTATGCCCACTTGAAGAGGGGTGAGACCTTACCAGAGGAGTCTGTTTCCGTTGGTGGTAGAATCATCACCAAGAGAGAGTCTGGTAACAAGCTGAGATTCTACGTCTTGAAGAATGACGGTGCCCAAGTTCAGATCATGGCCCAGGCGCAGGACTCGCAGGAGCAAGACTACCAAGAGGCCCACGACTTGTTGAAGAGAGGTGACATTATCGGTGTCACTGGTTACCCGGGTAGAACTGAGCCAAAGAAGGGTGGTGAAGGTGAGTTGTCAATCTTTGCCACTTCTGTCCAGCTGTTGACCCCATGTCTCCACATGCTACCAACCGACCATTACGGTTTCAAGGACCAAGAGGCCAGATACAGAAAGAGATACTTGGACTTGATCGTCAACCACAGCACCAGAGACAGATTCATTGTCAGATCCAAGATCATCTCCTACATTAGAAGATTCCTGGACACCAGAGAGTTTATTGAGGTTGAGACCCCAATGATGAATGTCATTGCCGGTGGTGCCACGGCCAAGCCATTCATCACCCACCACAACGACCTGGACATGGACATGTACATGAGAATTGCCCCAGAGCTGTTCTTGAAGGAGCTGGTTGTTGGTGGTATGGACCGTGTCTACGAGATTGGTCGTCAGTTCAGAAACGAGGGTATCGATATGACCCACAACCCAGAGTTCACCACCTGTGAGTTCTACCAGGCCTACGCTGACGTCTACGACTTGATGGACATGACTGAGTTGCTATTCTCTGAGATGGTCAAGGAAATTACCGGCTCCTATGAGATCAAGTACCACCCAGACGGTCCAGAGGGCGAGGAGCTAACCTTGAACTTTGCCAGACCATGGAAGAGAATCAACATGATTGAGGAGTTGGAGAAGACTTTCGATGTCAAGTTCCCACCAGGTGACCAACTGCACACCGCTGAGACTGGTGTCTTCTTGAAGCAGATTTTGATCAAGCACAAGCTTGACTGCGCACCACCATTGACCAACGCCAGAATGTTGGACAAGCTGGTTGGTGAGTTGGAGGACACGTGTATTAGTCCAACTTTCATCTTTGGCCACCCACAGATGATGTCTCCATTGGCCAAGTACCACCGTGACATTCCAGGTTTGTGTGAGAGATTCGAGGTGTTTGTTGCCACCAAGGAGATCTGTAACGCCTACACCGAGTTGAATGACCCATTCGACCAAAGAGAGAGATTTGAGGAGCAAGCCAGACAGAAGGACCAAGGTGACGACGAGGCCCAGCTTGTGGATGAGGTCTTCTGTAACGCCTTGGAGTACGGTTTGCCACCAACCGGTGGTTGGGGTTGTGGTATTGACAGACTGGCCATGTTCTTGACCAACTCCAACACCATTAGAGAGGTTCTGCTGTTCCCAACCTTGAAGCCAGATGACACTGTCATTCCAGGTAAAGGTTCCGAGAGCAAGGAGTAGCAGTTGTAAACACCGTCTAGTTCACGTCATATAAAGTTTGTTTTTAGAGATGCCCAACTGAATGTAGAAATGGATGAGATCATCCGTGTTGTTTTTTCTGTTCTTTTCTGGTCACACTGTAGTGTAATTTTTTCTTTCTACATGTGCACTCTTTATGTCTCTGCGGACTGTGGTTCCTTGAAGTACTCCAGTTGTTCCGCTGTGCCATGGGGACTCTGGTAAATTTTAAACCGCCTCTCGGGATTTGTTTAGCTTCAAATCCGAAGTTGGTCAAGTTCCTCTTTGCTCAAATGGGGCTTACCTGTTACCTCCTTGCGACTCTTGGGCAAATGTCAAAGTGGGATGCCCATGTGACGACAACCGTCGCCTAATTGGTCTCTGATAGTTTAGTGGCTAGAATCACCGCTTGTCGGAAGGGGGGCTCCCCCATCTAACAACACGCGGTAGACCGGGGTTCAATTCCCCGTCAGAGAGATTTTTTTCGCAATTTTTTTTTTTTTTTTTTTGAAGCTCAAAAATGACTTGTGCTCTGGGAGAATCTGAGCCGGAGTGTTGCCTCTACCACTTGTCCTATCCGAGATTCGGATCGGAAAGAAACTTCGCGATTTTTCTGGGGTCATATCATTCGATCTCCTGTCCAACCTTGGAATCAGCTTATCTTTCGTCGAGAACAGATACTCTCTTTTAACAAAAAAAAATGCCACCAATTGAAACAGCTTTCGCAGACAAGAGATTAGCTACTGTGAAGTATGGCTCGGGCGAGTCCATTGAGTACCTGAACTTTTGGCTGAGAGACAACTGTCAATGCTCCGAGTGCTACAATGCCGACACTTTCCAACGAGTGTTGGACACTTTTGCCCTGCCAACGGACGTTCACCCAACTACCATTGATGTCTCGCGTGACAGAATTGAGATCGGCTGGTCCGATAATCACAAGTCGACGTACACAGCCAAATGGCTGACTAGCCATACCAAAGAGTTCACCGATCTGCCAGCAGTCGCAATCAAGAAGACTTACCCAGATCGTGTCTTTTGGGACAAGGAAACTGTCACTACTAATCTCCCTATCGTGGATTACAACGATGTGATGGGACAGAAGTGCCCAGACTTGTACAACAACATTTACAAGTACGGCTTCAGTTTCATCGAGAACGTCCCTGTCACTGCCGAGGACACCGAGAAGATGCTGAACGCGATGGGGAACAACATCAGATACACTCATTACGGTGGATTCTGGGACTTCACCACTGACTTGGCCATGAAGGACACCGCGTATTCCGAGATTGAAATCCCTTCACACACAGACGGAACTTACTGGGAAAACACGCCGTATCTACAACTGTTCCACCTTCTTTTCCACGATGGAGAAGGTGGTGATACAACTTTAGTCGATGGATTCAAGTGTGCCCAGGATTTCCAAAAGGAGAGTCCATGGCACTATGAATACTTAAAGAACTTAAAAGTTGACTGCCACTCGCTTGGTGATGTCTACTTGACCCAATCGAAGCCGATCTTCATTCACAATGAGAAGGATGAGTTGGTTCAAATCTCGTGGAACAATTGTGACAGATCCACCAATTTCAAGCTCTCACCCGATGAGCAAGAGAAGTTCTACGCTGCTATCATAGCCTGGAATGAGTTGATCCACAGGGACAAGAACGTTTATTACAAGAGACTACAGCCGGGAACTGCTTTGATTTTCGATAACTGGAGAGCGTTCCATGCAAGAATCGGTGTCACCACGGGCAAGAGAAGAATGTGTGGTGCCTATTTTGACAGAGAGGACTTCTACAGTTCCTTGACCATGACAAACACCGCGGACCAAGCAGAGTTGTTCAAGGCCGTCTAAGAGAAAGTTATCCAAAAATCTTTTTATTATATTATATGTCATCTAAACAAACACACGGCTGCTCTTCAGCCATCTCTTGTACTTCTTATGACTGGTCTTCTTTCTCATCAATCCTTTGAAAAGGGGTGGAATGTAGCTGCATGCAGCCAAGTTTGCCAATGCTGATGTAAATATCAGCACTTTGAAACCAGGTGTGATCTTGGTCAATTGCAACAGATTGAACATGAGGGAGTCTGGGATCAAGTTCATCAACCAAACTGACAACAGCGTAGCACCAGCAATGTTCAACAAGAATGGAATGTTCTTAACTGCTGGCTCTCTGTACGGTGGACCAACCGTCAGAATAATTGCAACAAAGATGTACTGGAAGTTGGAGAAGAAGAATAAAACAGTGTTATCAGACGATTGGACAGCATCATCGCCAGCTGGAACTGGTCTGATGTACCAATCTTTAGTTTGGACAAGCTCCCACAAAAACACCTGGAACACGAGCAAGATCACGATATTGATCACCAATGGAATCAGGAGTTTTGGAGAAACAAGATTTGCACTTGGTCTCTTAGGAACAACTTCGTGGTACGAATTGGACCACGACATGAAGATGGCAATAGGCAAAATCAAAAACAAGTCAATCCACAAGAATTGGAAGTCACCCAAGTTGGAACCTCTCTTGTACAGAATGGACACGGTGATAAATTGGATGGCAGAATACAGTGACATGTACTGAAAGCAACTGAAACTGGTGACCAAGGAGGCACGACCTTCTCTAATGACATCCAAGACGCAACCAATATCAAACTTTCTGGAGGTGAATGGAGCAGCAACAGACGCTTCAGCTTCAGACAAGGAGATACCAACGTCAGCGGCCTTCAACGCACCACAATCATTAGCACCATCACCGCAGAATCCAACAGTATAGTCAAGATCCTGCAACTGTTCAACCAGTTCATGCTTCTCATCAGGAGACATACGTGCAAAGACGTTGGTCATTAGGAGGATCTTTGTGACAAAGTTCTCCGAGAAAAGTTCACCTTGGTTCTTCAGAATGTACTTGAACACATCACCAGTAATTGCCAATCCGTAGGATTTATAGTCAGATGTGGATGAGACTGCCAACTCCAATGTTCTAGAGTCTAGTTGGAGGTGCTCGTTGTTGATCTCCCTCCATGTCAAAGTTTCAGTTGTTTCATCAAACGCAGGAATGAAAACCAACTCATCCTTAACCAGTCCACATTCTTTTCCAACACTGACAGCGGTCAACAAATTGTCACCGGTACACATCACAGTTCTCAAATTAGCTCTGGATAGCTTCTCTAAAACATCTGTGGTTGTTGGCTTCAATCTGTTCTCAAAGACAATAAACCCAAGGAACTCGAGGTCAGATTCAGCTTCGACCCTCGTGATCTTTTGGGAATAAAGCCAGGTGTTCTTCTTCAACTTCTTCCCAGCCAAAGCAATGACTCTGTAACCATTGTGTGTGTAGTGATGAAGCAACTCCCCGTAGTTCGGAGGGAAAGACTTCGCATCACAAATTTCCTTGATCACCTCAGGGGCACCTTTGGTCAATACGGAGAACACTCCGCCGGCGGACTTGATGATAACACTCATTCTTCTTAGCTGAGAGATAAACTCAAAACTTCTCAAGATACCAAGTAGTTTATCACCTTGACCGATTGGGTACACGACAGATGGAGACAGTCCCACATTCTCAGGTAACTGACTCTCATCAAATCTCTCCTCATTTGTTGAAGTGAAGCCTTTAAACTCCTCCTCGTATTCCCAGCCAGTGAACTTAAACATCTTGAAGTCCAATGGGTCACCAATCAGTTCACCATCAACCACTCTCAAAGAATGACAGGCAACAAGGGATTTCAATAGCTTGTCAGGGACTCCCTCGACTTTGTCGATCAATTCACTGAAATTGGACTCCTGGTCAACGTAATGAACACCCAAAACATCAAGTCCCTCTTCAGTCAGCGTACCAGTCTTATCAAAACATAAAACGTCCAACTTACCACCAATATTCACTCTCGTTGGAGAAATGCAATAGACATCCTTCGTCTTCAAACGACTCAAGGCAAAACTGGTGCCAATAGTCAAAGTGGCTGGAAGTGCAGGAGGGACGACAATGGTGATAATATCAAGAGCTCTGAGAATAATGATTCTGTAACCTAAACCCAATTTGAGGAAGTTATAGGTACTGAAGATGAAACCAACAAAAGCTATGCAGGTCATGAAACCAATATACTTGAAGGAGTCCTCATAGAACTTGAATCCAGTTGGCTTTGGGAACAGCATGGATCTCAACAGGGAGCCCTTGGTCGTGGCGAATCCAGTCTTAACAACAAGGGCCATTGCAGGTTCATTAGCAGTATGCCTAACCCTGATGATCTTCGTACCGTTGTACAGGTAGGACTTGGCCAAGTTAGCCGATGTCTGGGAGCGGAACGAGTCGTTAATCAGAGAATGTAGAGTGGATTCATCGGCTGGCAGTTTGGAAACTGGGACAGACTCACCAGTCAACATAGACTCATTGACAATACAGTCACCCGAAAGTAAGAGAGAGTCACAAGGGAAGACTGATAACGAGGGATCAGAAACCTCGTAAATGTCACCAGGTACCAAGTCTGTAGAGTCTGTCTCCTTCCAGAATCCATTTCTCCAAACTCTTACATTGCAATCAAAACGGGAAAGTTCCCTCAATCTTCTCATTGTAGACTTAGTTTCAATCAACGTGCTGATGATGGATGCAACAGAAATCAGGAAAATACACGCAGCGTAGTAGTAGTATTCGTCAAAGCCCCATAGGACAATAGAGAACACCTGAAACATGTAGAATGGATGCAAAACTTCGTCAACTAGAAGATTCAAAGAGCTCTTTTCCTTCAACTCTAGAGAGTTGCGTTGGAACACCAAGTATCTGTCCTCGTGAGAGTCCTTGGTCAATCCCTCCTTTGAATGGTTGATCCAATCAGTGTCGACCCAGTTCGTGTTAGTCTTGAAGATGTCCTCAACAGGAGAATAGAACAGTCTGAGGTATCTGTACTCAAATGAGATCAGTATTGGAAGGTTAGGATTCAGCTCCATGTTCAAATCATGCTGCTGTCCGCTGCTGTCGTTGTTGAAACTGACATCGTCGAGAAGGGGTACATTCATCACAGTGGACAAAGCACGGTTGTACCATTGACGGTGTACATCAATGACTTTCAATTCACCATATTCTGTCTCAACAATGACCCATTCAGCCTTGGCTAATGGTACCTTCTCTCCAATGAATGCAAATTTGAAACGAGGGATCCATCTAAGTAACAGGTAGAATAGGCCACAGGTAGCGATGCAGATCAGTTGATAGATCTTCATTCTAATGGTCGAAGTCTTGTAAGCTGCGATACCCAGCACCAAGTCCTCTTCAGCAATGTAAAATCTTTGGAAGTGCTGATGGGCCTTGTGTTCTGGGTAGTAATGGCTATGGAACTCAGGGTTCAGCTGCTCATCTCTGTTGCTGACATTGTGGTGATGTGATTGACGTGTCTGCTCTGGAGAAAGGGCAGAGTCATTATCGGACTCGTAGTTCTCGTCCGACTCTAGTAGCGGTCTGTTGTTTGATACATCTGAAGGGATACGGTCCCTGTGTGAGCTGGGGGCATAACTCGAGAGTGAGGAAGGGCGCGTTCCCCTGTCCAGTGAGCCATAGTCGTTGATGCTCTCAGCGCGTGTCGACATGCTTTGCCTTCTGAACAAGTCATCAGTCTCGTTCAACACTCTCGCCTCATCCCAATCAGTGTCAAAGTCAACGGGTTCCTCCGGATTGTCCAAAGTGGCAGCACCGTGCGCCGAAATGACATCTTCCGTGTCAAAGAACTTGAAATGAGAACGAGGATCTATTGATCTTGATCTCGAGCGCGCCCTTTTCCCTGACTCTGAAAGGTATGACTCCCGGGTCTGGATTCTGCTCAAGGTAACACCATCTGTGTTTCTTCCACGTCGTATGGAACTGGCCCTTGAGCTCGTAGCCGAACCAAATTGTGAATATCTTCTACCACCAATGTTGGGGTGATGATGATGGAACGAGGTGATGGAGGAAGGAATGATCTCTGAGGCAGCACCGTCAAACATCTCGGTGTTGTTATCATCAAGATGCGAAGCAACAGATGTGTGTGTCGCATTGGAAGAAAACGAGTCACGTCTCAAAGACAGTGACTGTCTAGAGACTCTCGACGAGCTCCTGTGTCGGGTCTCAGACATGTGGTATCTTATGAAGCTGCAAAGCAAAGGAAGAAACTACAAAATGGCTGACCTTTGGCCTCAGCGGTTAGTTTGCCCTAACAAAGGTACAAGGTAGAGTCCAGCTTACGTCATGATTCGCGAATTAAATTTTTTCCTCTTCCTCCAGCCTATAAAAAATTTTCCAAAAAGATTTCTTCATTTTGACCCTTCCAACTCCTTGTGGGATTCTGAATCTTCCTTTTTGAAGAAAACGCCTTTTGCAAGCAGTAAGTTTTCAACTGATATTCACTTTATGGATTAGCACGCAATCAGTCACAACTGCAAGCCATTCTGATGAAAACCATGACAACAACAACTTGAATTTCTTCATCCGAACGTCTAATGTGGAGTAAATCTGCTTTTTAACCCTGATCCATTGGCTTGCACTTGATTATTGACGTTGAGTTAGTTTTATCCTACAGTGGTTTCTTAAAAAGACCATTCGACTAACATTTGCAGTATTGTCTTGTTTTAGCTGGAATATAATCTCTCAACACCAAATCTTATTGTAGCCAATATCTTTCACTCCTGTCGTGCATTTGGCTTTACAATTCATTGCCCCCTCCCCCTGTACTAGTCACAAATGAAGCTTTTCAACCATGGAGCGGTTTCTATTTATTTTTTTTCTTTTTTTGTGGGTATTGTCATTTGTTTGTTGTGACAGATAAAAAAAAAATTCCTGTCTCATCTCGTCCCATACCCACACTCTTTATCGCATATCAAATCAAGACATGTCCCAAACAGACGCTACCTCCCCACCAGCCCTGTGCTCTGACTGTCTTGGTCCGTCCAAACACCTCCGTCTAATCAGGGACAAGAATGGCGCCGAGTGCAAGCTCTGCACTCGTCCATTCACTGTTTACAAATGGACCTCCCACACGGACAGAACCTCCCGGAAGCGCACCACGATATGCCTCACATGCGCCCGACAAAGGAATTGTTGTCAATCATGTCTGCTGGATCTGACCTACGGTATCTCGATCCAACTGAGGGACGCTGCACTGAAGATGGCTGGCATCAACGTTTCCGGTGCCGAGATGAGTAACCTGGTGTCCAAGCTGTACGTTGCGGACAATGAGTCGAGATTCGGCAAGTTGGGAGGCGCACAGCATACCAGCGATGCTGAGAAGGCAAGAGATGTTCTCGTCAAGCTCGCCTTGTCCTTGAAGGGCAAAACAGCGGATGATGTGAAAAAGGAAAAGAAGGAGGCCTTGCCAGAGCACTTGCAAAGCATTGATATAACCAAGATCCTGGCCAAATTGCCACTGAATGGATCCCTCAAGACCCCAGAAGATGAGATGATAAAGTCGTTCCTTGTCTTTGGAGTGGATGAATCGCTACCCGAGTACAAGATTGCTGATTTCTTTGAACAAATTGCTCCCGTCAAGTCCATCAATTGCCAGCATTATGCCAAGTGTGCCTACGTTACATTTGCTGATAGGGCAGGGGCTGAGAAGGCCGCCACAGAGATTTTGAAGCAAAACGGTAATAGCGAGTCCAGACCAGCGCTGTTCCTCGTGGACAACATTCCGATGCGTTGTAGCTGGAGTAAAGAGAGATCCTTGGGAGGCAATCACGGAGAGAGGGTCAAATTGGGGTCCGTGGTAGCCAAAGTAATGAAGAAGCTGGCGAAGGAGGAGAACCCAGTTCAGGACAAGAAGAGAAAAAACGATTTAGTGGAGGCCCGGGAGACGAAGACGAGGAAGAAGAGTAAGAAGAAAGAGGAAGAAGAAGAAGAGCCACTGTACAAGTCACTCTCCAAAGACTTTGAGATCTAGAAAAATGTGACAAGGAATGGTTTTGAAAAAATGTAGATGCGACCATTTTGCCACCCACCTTTAAAAAGCACAAGTCCCCTTGAAACGGCAGATGTCCAACTACGAAGGTATGTACTCCGCTGCTTCGCCTCTCAGTTCAAAATTCAAAGCGCTAACGATAGCGACAGAAGAGCACAATGTGAATCAATCAGCCAGCACTTCAACACAACTGCCAGGCGGGTCTCAACAAACTCTCACTGAAGCGTTGGAGAGCTTTCACCGCAATGCAGGTGAAAATAATACCGGCCCCAGCGCCTCGCCACTGTCGCAGTTGCAACGGGCATTGGAGCTGATAGAAGAAAGCGGTATCAGGGACTCCCTGTTGGAACAGCTTAGCGGGGGTCCACCAGAAGATGTCCAGGGGATGCCTCAGGAGTACATCGACTCGCTAGAACGTGTCGACAAGAAGCTACTGAAACGGGACATGGCCTGCTCGATCTGCACCAGCGATTTCCTTGACGATCCGCACCCACTCGTGGTCCGCCTGTCCTGTGATGGCAAGCACAAGTTTGACCTCGAATGCATCTCCCCCTGGTTACAAGTCAAGGCCAGCTGTCCACTTTGCAGAACAGATCTCGTGAACAAGAAGAAAGCGATTGAGGTTGAGGTTGAGGACAGCGAGGAAGAGGAAGAGGACTGGGAGATGTTTGGATGAAGAAGACACGGCCCTGGCCCTGGCCTGTTCCCACCAGACGACGCAGTGGCTAAACCTAATCGGCCGACCAGCGAACAAGACCCGTATAAACTCAATAGATCTGTTAGTACTCAACCTTGACCTTGACTGAGGCATTGTAGTATCATTGCCGTCGCCAGAAACATGCCATTGTTTTAAAAAGGGATTCCTGCACAGGGACCAAATACAAAGAGAACCTTCACGTGATTCCCTCACATAAGGTGGTGCCAACCCCGGAGTTTTTTCGTCATGCGCTTTCCCGAAAAAAAACCACTACATAATAATTACTTCGTGTCCTTTGCTCTTTTATTCACATTCACCTCAGACTAAACAAATCAATCAAAAATGGTATGTTCTCTGCTACCAATTGGTGCTGTTGAGGCACCAGAGCCTCATTCCGCAATATTCTAACGGAACTTTACAGGCTAGAAAATTCTTTGTCGGTGGTAACTTCAAGTTGAACGGTACCAAGGCCTCCATCACGGAGATTGTCGAGAGACTAAACACCGCGTCCCTAGACCCAAACACCGAGGTTGTCATTGCCCCACCATCTACTTACTTGGACCTGGTTGTCTCTCTAAACAAGAACCCACAAGTTGAGGTTTCTGGCCAAAACGCCTACGTTAAGGGTGCCGGTGCTTTCACCGGTGAGACCTCAGTCGACCAAATCAAGGATGTTGGTGCCACCTGGGTCCTATTGGGTCACTCCGAAAGACGTACTTTGTTTGGTGAGACTGATGAGTTTGTTGCCGAGAAGGTCAAGCTCGCCCTGGATCAAGGTCTGAAGGTTATGCTTGCCATTGGTGAGACCTTGGAGGAGAGACAAGCCGGTATCACGGACTCCATCAACCAAAGACAATTGGCCGCCGTCATCAAGCTGGTCAAGGACTGGTCCAACATTGTTGTTGCATACGAGCCAGTCTGGGCCATTGGTACCGGTTTGGCTGCCACCCCAGAGGATGCCCAAGAGACCCACAAGAACATCAGGGAGTACTTGAGAAAGGAGCTTGGCGACAAGGTTGCCGACGAGACCAGAATCTTGTACGGTGGCTCTGCCAATGGCAAGAATGCTCCAACTTTCAAGGACAAGGCTGACGTTGACGGTTTCTTGGTTGGTGGTGCTTGTTTGAAGGCTGAGTTTGTTGACATCATCAACTCCAGACAGTAACTATCAAGTAGACTCTGATCAGCTGCTGCTGATGTTTGTTTAAGTTAATATATAACACGCTTGTGAAACCTTTATGTGTGGTCTCCGGTCTCCGTTTCCATCCGTACCACCGGGGCAAAGTTTTGAGACAAGTCGGGGCCTGAAACCCGCGGCCCTTCAAAACAACTGTCAATATCGTTTTCCCCCACACTAAAATCCCCAATACGCTCTACAATTGTGAACTCTAAATACCGTTCTACCAATGATGTAAGGTAGTGACAACAATCTGTAATGCGAAATTAATGTAAACAATGCTCATCTTCTTCCTTCCGTGATCTTACCCCCTTTGACCCAGATGTTTCACTCATTCAACGGGGTAAGTGTTAATGGCGTCATCGGCACATCCCCACCCACCGGATCGAGGAACGGTGACATGTCAGCCGTCATAATCGGTACCGGTGTCTGCACCAGGGTCGCCTGGCTCGAGTTGTTCCTCGCCAGGCCAGGGAAGCCGTGGGTTCTTGATTGAAGTGATGCTGGCAGTTGTTGATTTCCCAAGTGGAAATGCGATGGGGAGTTCGTGAGGGATGTTGGCCCGAGACATGGTGTTGCCGGGGATGGAAAGTCGGTGGTGATGTTGATTGGTGGCGTTTGTGTCGAACTCCTGCGGTTCTGTTGAGGCGTGTAGAAGTTCGCTGCGGAAGGGTGACGCTGCTGGTGGAACGAGGACACTCTGGAATGCGAGAAAGACGAGTTCCTCGAGATGGAGCGCCTCTGTTTTCTATCTGGTGTGTTACCATTCTCCAGTTGATCTCTTGACAGCGACAGCAACGAGATCGTGCTGAGGGAGTGTAACAGTTCTCCGTTCCCATTTCCTGCCGATGTTGCCAGGATCTGTGGGGACTCCAAGTCGTCAAAGACAGCCACCTCGTCATCGATGTTTACGCTAACATTGCTGATGGTTGGTCTGCAAGTGGTGGAGCTCGATGAGGAGCGATGTGAGTGCGGTGTGCGTCTGCTGTGCTCTTTCAAAGACAACTGTTTGAGCTCCCGGGCAATCTCCTTGGGTAACATGCTGGCCTTCTTCGACATTTGGTGGCGAAGGTTTGCTCGTGTGACCTTACTGCAACGTTTTGTGGAAAGAATACGATAAGATTTTTAACCCAAAAAGCTTGAGTCCTCGGGATTGCTTTTTGTTTTGACCAAAACCGAGGTGTGTTGACTCAACCCCAACAAACCAGTTCCACAGTCACCGAGCTCTAGGTACCAAAAATAAAATTTTGATGGTACGAGTCCTCCTATAACGTAGGGGTCAGTCAAGTAGAAGGTACAAATCACGGGGCTTTGAAGTTTCGGTTGGGTCTCCAACACTTTGTTTGCCTCATTCCTTTTCGACTAAGGCCACTGCCAGTCACGTGATTTGGATGCGTTCACGGTCCCCTCCATCGGTTTGACATCAGAGTAAAGGTATAAACGCGAGTAGAAACTAGAACCTGCCATGATTGATGAACCAATGCACTCACATTTTATCCGTTGTCCCTTCTTTTAGTGCAAAAAAAAAGCTTTTTAACCGGCCGCTTTTGTGCGGCTGTTTTGTATGGAGCAAGCGACAAATTGTGGCTATGCTACATGGTGGTATGCTACAACATAAACCGAAAGCAAACGCCCTATATTCATACCATTCCATAAACAATCCAAATTCATTAAACACCTTAAAACCCACCGAAAACAATGCACAAACAAGAATGAAAAAGCACCTCCCTATTTAGGCACAATTCTTCTCTTTCTGACTTTCGGGTTTTGGTGCGTTCTATAGTGCTGCATACAATTGTCGTGTCTGGCAAAGCGGGCATGGCATGTAGGAAAGGGACACTCGTGCTTTCTCTCACCAGTATGGATACGGGCGTGTCTCGCCAAGTGGCCAGATGTGGTGAAGAACTTGTCGCAAGTCTTACACTTGTACTTGCGAGGATTCTTGCTGTCTGTTTTGACCATTTCGTCCTGCGAAGAAGAAGAGTCGACAGACTCAGGTCTTTGGGGCATTTGTGGGTACAATTGAGGGTTGTAAATCTGTTGTGCTTGGTGCGACACCATGAGATGATGCGGTGGTGGTGGCTGTGGGTAGGGGTTGTAGTATGCTTGCTGCTGGTGCTGTTGCTGCTGTTGAATCAAGTGAGGGGGGGCCTGGACAGCCACCTGTGGGGAGGAGAAGCCCGACTGTGATTGCGACGACAAAGATGAGAGGCTCGAGGCTGATCTGACCAAGTAGTTCTCCAATTGGTAACGTTGTTGCTCAGTGATGTAGGTGGCAGTGCTGTTCTGGTCTGTTGGGAGCATGATTGGGAAGGTTGATCCCCTTGGGTCCCTGCTGCTCTGAAGCGCAGCCTGTTGGGCCGGCTGCTGGAACGGTTGTTGGGCCAAAGGGGGCGAAGGCTGACGCTGAGGCTGAGCAGGGGCCTTGTCGGTGGCGGGATTCACCAGGTTGAGGATGGAGGAGATCGGTGGGAGGGACACCGGGTTGTTGTGGAGCATCGTGTGTGGTTTCAGTGTCGCTGTTTCCATTTGTTTGTGATGCCGGCAGCGTTTTGTTTCAATAGTGCGTCCCGTGTCCTCGTGGGCGTTTGTGTTGAATTTATAAGGAACCTGATGGACCAAAAAAAAAAAAATGCAGCTCCGTTTTGGGCGAATTGGCGAAAACTTTTAGTTAAGAAAAGTGTCAGGGGCTGTTGCCAAGCCGACCCTGAAAACCCTGAGCTGGGTCCCTTTTTATTGCCGACCGGGGGCCTTCGGGGGGTGAAGCGCGGTCCGGGAGACTTGGGAGGAGCTTCTGTGATACCAAGAATACCCATCGTTGGCTCCAGCAAAGAGCTGAAATGTTCCCACTCTCTGCACTCTGCTACCACTACATCATGCCTATTTATGGACAAGGCGGTCGGTCGGGTCTGCCCCTCTATTTTTTTTTGCTGCGCCTGTCTGCTGGGACCCTTCGCCAATTTGCGAAACCTGCGAGTTTTTTTTTTTCAATCGAGTTTATCCGTGAGCACAATTTCTGAACCCGAGAGTGCCTATTGGATGCGCAACATGCAAGCTACAACTTGCAGAAAATACAGCCGCCATACAGGAAAGCCTGTATCCGTCTGACACGGGGTTAATGTCCCATCCAGCTGTCAATAGGGCCAAGGGGG